>OZJO01005561.1:0-19038 GCA_900406225.1 Acrobeloides nanus | reverse complement strand
AGCTCAATATCAAATGATTTTGGTGTCGTTGGATTGCGCATAAATTCTACTACATTTTTCATATATATATGTCTTTGCCAAACTGTTATGGTTTAGGAGATAGAGCGATTTTTACGGTGTTCAAAAGTTACTTTTTTTGTTCTATCTTCCCAGTGGTTGGCGAGTGCCATCGATTCATTGGCCCTAAATTTAGTTCCTGTTACCAACATCAGCTCAACTAGTAACCCTATAGAGGTTTTCCTATGCCAGGAATCGATTGCGCATACTGACGAACTTTGAAAACAACTCCCTGACCCTGAATTATCCTATTTTCGCTTCAATACGATTACACGTCAAAATGTCGACAATTCAGAATGTCGACTAGGCCAAAATCTCGACCCGTCAAAATGTCGACACGTAAAAATGTCGACTTGTCAAAATGTCGACCGTCAAAATGTCGACTGTTACTATGTCGAATTTTTTCCCAATGCTATTTAACCGGGCAACTTTTTTATTTAAAAAAAGGGGCCTAAGCCTTAAAGGGGGCTCCAGATTACGATCGGGTAGAAAATTTTAAAAAATTTTTTTAACAAGTGACCCTTTAGGGGTAATTTTATGCGAGAAATCGATTGCGCGCATCGAAAAATTCTGAAAAATTTTCTGGGGGTCAAAAAATTGAAAAAATGCGTCAAAATTAGGGGTTGTAAGTTTTAACCCCAACACAATTATTTTTGGGGATTTTTGACCCCCTAAAAATTTTTCAGAAAAAATTTTTTCAGAATTTTTAGATGCGCACAATCGATCCCTCACACAAAATTACCCCTAAAAATGATTTTGTTGGGGTTAAAACTTATAACCCCTAATTTTGACGCAATTTTTTCCATTTTTTAACCCCCGGGAAATTTTTTCAGAATTTTTCATGCGCGCAATCGATTTCTCGCATAAAATTATCTCTAAAGGGTCACTTGTTAAAAAAATTTTCTACCCGGCCGTAATCTAGACCCCCCCCCCTCTTTAAGGCCTAAAAGTCTAAGCCTTAAGGCCTAAATTGTTGATCAGTAAAAAATTCGACATAGTAACAGTCGATATTTTGACGTGACATGTCATGACACGCTTCAATACACATGCCTTTTCCCTGAATCAGAGTCAGGGAATCGTTTTCAAGGTCCGGCAATGCGCGCATCGATTCCTTCATAGAAAATCTTCTAAAATGTTATTTGTGTGAAAATTTTAAAAACTTGAAATTTTTTGAAAAAATCGCTCAAAGAGTGAAAAAATTTCTTTTTTTGCGTCATCCTGTAATAAAAAATATCGGTTGACATAACAAAAATTCGTTAAAAAAATAAAAAAGGTTGACATAGAGAAAATTCGTCGAACGTCAAAAAAGGTTGATGTAAAAAAATGTTGATTGATGTCACAAAAATTTTCGGTTGATATCCAGCTTTGCTTATTTCGATATATGGATAATAAAAACATTTTTCTGCGTTATATAGATTAAATTTTAGCTAAGCATATCAATTCCTACAAGCAAATCTCTGCCATTAAAATAAAATTCGATAAAATTACTAAAAATCATATTGCTGATGGCGACGTTGATAAAGGTCATTTTTGTCATGATTATATAAAAGATGATTATATAACTATTGGAGCGAAACGCTATCTGCGTTCTATTGCAAAAGAAAAAGAGTATGGAACTGCTTGTTTTTCGTTGCCAAACCAAGTTGTTACCGAGTCACAAGTTCATCAAAGCAAATTTTATTGGATAAAGAAGTCTAATAAGTCGGGAAAAACTCAATATGAATGCATAGGATGTAGAAGTAATAATTTGTTTGATCTGCTAATATCATTTTATATAGACCTAATTTATCATCTTAAGAAGAAAACTAATTTAAAATACTCAATACCATTTATCACACTAAACATTAATAAAATAGTTGGATGGAATCCAGACTTTCCCAAACATGATCATATATGTGTATCAGAAGGATTAGGTTATACAATTAAGGTTTGTGCATTTTTTGTTTTCTTTTTTGAAAGTGATTTGAGGTCTGAAACGGTCGAGATCCAGGACGAAACTAAAGATTTTGTTTCTAACATATAGGACGAACGTAAATAATCCGCCCTTCATTAGTTTTCATACGTAGTCCGGTACTCCTTATGAAAGCGCTCTGAGGGTAGAAGGAGTTCTTCCCTCTGAGCGCTACCCCCAGACGATTCGATCCTTTCCTGCGGTCAAAATAAAAAAAATTCCTTCATATTCGAGTTCCCCATATCGAAAACCCCTTGGAATTTTTTGTTTTTGATCACGTGAAAGTGGAGAAAATCGACCGTTGTGGAAATTCCGCATATCGTTTTGAACCCGTTGTGGAAGTTCTTAGAGCCTAGGATATTACTTTATTTAAAAAATTTCTTTATGAAGAAAATGTTATGCAAACTAATGAGAGGGCGGGTTACTTACACTCACCCTGTAATGTTTGATAAGAATGCAAAAAATGGAATCGGGTGAGAGATGGAATCTAACATTAATAAAGATTTATTTGGATTTCAATAATCTTTATAAGTTGATTCTTTTAAAAGTCGAACCTGCATCAAATAAAAAAATGGCTTAGCCAATTGACTTTTGAGCTCCATTTTCTTTCATTCTCTGGGAACAGTCTATAGTTTAAACTTTTATGTATCTCATAATTTTTTAATTCTTAGAAAAGGGCACCAAGAGTTACAGCAAGGACGTTAAAACGTAAACCAGACAAAATAAGGAATTGTACAACTGCTAAAAAGCCGCGGGATAGTTCAGATGAAGAAGACGATGATAATGAAGAAAGAATCCAAACCTTCAAAGATGATTTTATTGATGCGTTTATTGAATCTTGCAATACACCGGGATCAGAAATTCTTAAGCTTATTATAGTCTATTTGCATACGAGTGAGGATCCGAAAAATGACATATTATTTAAGGTGATCAAAATAAGATTAAAATGAATAGCAACTCGAATTGATTAAAAAGATTACGTGTACAAGTCTCTCCTCTCCCTCCCCCCCCCCACGGCACGGGAAAGTGTGCAAAAAATGGAAACTCGCGGAAACCGGTCGGAATCGTTTTATCTCGCTTCAAAACACTCTGTTATACCTTTCTTGAGCCAAAATTTTTTCTTTATAATATTGCTAAAACACCCTATTTTTAGAGCTATTTTCTATCAAAAGTTTATTTTTTTAAACTGATATGGGGGAGAACGGACCGTAACTTTTATCTACATATTGCCAGCAACATTTTAAGGCCAAAATTATGAAAATTGGATTCTGCCTTCAAAAGATATAAAAATTTTAAGGTCGCGAAATCGTCTCTATTTTTCAAATATTTGAAAAAAGCGAATATCGTTCAAGAGTGGCTTAAAAGAATCTTTTTTATCCCAGCTACAAACTGCAAAAAACGGTTTACAAAAATCTGTGCTAGAAGTTGAGATATATGCATTTTTGTATATTTGCCTTTAGTGGCAAGGAGCCGGAGACCCGATTTTGGTCAAAATGAGTGCACACCTTCCGGAATCATCAGAAAAAATATGCGGTTTTAAGACGAAATAAAACGATTCCGACCGATTTCCGCTAGTTTCCATTTTTTGCACAATTTGCCGTGCCGTGCCCCCCCCCCCGAAATTTGGGGGAGGGGGTCGCCCACAACCCGCAGGCCAAGGTGAGTTTCGCCCACAAATTTTGCTGGCGAGACACATTTCGCTCGCAGCCCACGAGCTGGTCGTGTTCATCCGTAGAAAGTCACAAATTTCGGGGGTGTTTGTATGAAGGAGACGGTAAAAAACTCAATAAAATGCATTTGTCTTTTATTTAGAATTTAAATTACAAGGACATTAGTAAACTGATTAATAAGCATTTTATTGTTTGGATGTCACATATACACAATCAAGGAAACATTAAATCATTGTTTAAATTTATGAGCAAAAATGAACAATACTGTTTCAATGAATATATGCTTGAATCTCAGGCAAATATGGATCAGTTTTCTGTAATGATGTTATATCACCCTGTAAAAAATGGCATTATATCTTTTCCTTATAAAATTGGTAATTTTTTGCTACTTTTTGTCTCCAAATGACTTCTGGCTTTCGGATAGCAAAAAATCACCTCAAATTATATGGTACTAGTTCGGAACAGAAGATCCACTTTTCGAAAAAAATTTTTGTTGTAAATAACCATCCTAGGGGGTAATTTTATACGCAGAATTCAAAAATTGCACTCCCGAAAGTTTTGAAAATGCTTCCTGAGCTCCAAAAACAAGATGCGACGGTAAACGGTCATATGGCTCAAATTTCGTTCGGCTCAAATTAGAGCCGAACGAAATTTGAGCCTTAGGGCCGACGCTAATTCGTTCTGCCGCTGGCAGAACGGAATTTAGTTCGCTAATAGCATCGCTAATTCGTTCTGCCGAGTTCTGCCGCGAACACTAATAGGCGTTCTGCCGCGTTCTGCCGAGTTCTGCCGTGTTCTGCCAGCAGAACGCATTATTAGAACGCAGTATTTTTTCATTTTCCCATAAATTTTTTATAATAAGGATACCTATAAAAAATTCACATTGTAGTGAAACCTTTTTCAGCTGGACTAATTCCAACATCTCCGTTGTACTCTTTACTAAAGAAGCGATATCAAAGAGAATGGGGCCGTATTAATTATCGTCCATCGGGCTCAAGTTCAGATGTACAAACGTGGAAATACTTCGATTTGCTTTCATTTTTGCGTGCCCATATCGAGAACAGTAGTCGGTAGGATTTTTAGTGTATGAGTTAGCACATTTATTCGTTTTTAGCCGAATCCACACCGGTTTTGATCCTGAAACGAGCAATTTTTATGATATCGAACAACCTGGCCCTAGCAGATTAAATGCCGTAAATTCACAAGAATATGGAGAACATGCGCTTAACGAATTTTTGTAAGTTTTTGGATGTGTATAGTTTTTTATATTTTTTTATTGAAATATAATCTACACTGCCGGACATAAGTATAAATACACCTAAATTTTTCGAGTTCGGGGCCATCCAGGGTGAATCAAGGTCCAAAACCTTTCTAGAAATATTCAGGAGGGTCGAAAAAGGTATTATACTCAAAAATTTCATATTCAGGCCTACACCCAAAAAATTTTTGGGTGTATTTATACTTATGTCCGGCAGTGTATGTGTATATTTTTAAATAGATGAATCTTTTTTAGTGTTGATGAAAATGGTTATTTGACCTTGGCGCCGGTTGTTGCAGAAACACACCAACTAATTCAGATGTCTTCGAGTGAAACTAACGCTGCGTGTTTAATGGAAACTCCAAAAACAAAGCCTAATGAAGCTATTTTTGCTGTAAGTTTTGGATCTATGTTGGAATTGATAGTCCAATATTTTAGCCCGGATGGCGTAAACGTAAAATGAATCAGATTGAGGTGCTTAAGTCTTTAAAAGAAACTAATCCGATCCCTGCAAACACTGCAATGTCAAGTATCAATCAGAAATATAACGAAATCTGGGCCAGTCGATTGAATGCTTTGCCTTACAATTCTCAAGCGAAAGTCCGCCGAATTATAGAAGAAGTTTTATTCGAGGAAGAATCAAAGCAAAATTGTTTTTAACAGTTTTGATGTACTTTCCATATGTATAGGGACCGTTACACGTTTTTCTACGCGGGGAATCGTAAGCTATCTTTTTATAGCAAAAACTTAATATCGAGGTTCGAACACTTTTCTTAGAAAATCTTGTAATGTTATTCAGGTTTTATGACGGTTCCTACATATGTGTTTTGATTTTATGTTTTGATAAATGTTTTCGAAGTTGAAATTTGACTAGTATTATTTGGTGACCCCACTCAAAACATTACAATTTTTCACAAAAAATCATTTTTGACTAATTTTTAAGCTGGTATCATATACCAATTGTTTATTTTTATAAAGATTTGTTGGGTAAGAAACAAAGTTCAAAAACAAAACACCAAAAAATGACAAATTTATAATAAAAATAAAATTATCATTAAAGATTATTATTAAAATGCACCACGACCAATTTGTTCCCGATATTTGGGCGATGTGCGTGAGATACCAGAAGTTCTTGTCTAAGCAAAATCAGATTGTTGATATTGTGCTCTTTCTCATCGCTGATCCTTGCTTTCAAAATAGCAGTAGATTGATGATCAAAATCATCTTAAAAAATTTATTTTTAATAAGGATCTTTTATGTTTAATAAGAAATTTCCCCGTCTCAAAATCCTAGAAATAGATCTGCCAAGATGTTAAAGGAAAAAATACCTTCACCGATCAATTGATCGCTTATTAAACAGTTGTTGTGAGTACCATCAAAGCCTTAACCACTTGTTTAAAACTATCTTCGTTCGTTATCACAGAGCGGCCAAATATTGTGAACCTGGTCGATAAAATTCCAAAAGCTTGTTCCACTGTTCTTCTAGCTATCCTATAAATCTAACGATAAAATAAGGTTACGTCCCAACCTATAGTTAACTCGTGTTGTTTGTCGGTCAAGTTATCACCCTTGATAGGTTTAAACAACCATCTTCGTTGTGCGAACCACGGCGCACAAAAGTGTGCAAAAAATTGCGAACTCTAAAAAAACGCTTAAAAACGTGTTATTACAGTGCCAATAACAGTTTACGAAGGGATCCGCGGCGATCCGAGAGCGTCACAAAATTTTCGATTTTTCGTCATGAAAAAAAGACGTTTTCGATAGGTGACGAAAAATTGTCATATCTAAGTGAAAACTATATGAAATCGACTAATCTTTTTTTCTACAATATTCTACACCTTTTAATTAACAATTCATGAAAACATTTTTTGAAAAGTTCTTTTTTGTATTTTTTTAAAATTTGTTGAATTTTTCACTTTTTGCAACATTCTGAGGCTAATAACTTTTTATGGCACCAACCATTTTTTGTAAGCGAGGTGTCAAACGATTGCTAACAGGCTAGAAAATAACGTTACAGAGCGATTTTGTTTTTTTTTGAAAAATGGGCTTTTTCTGTAAAAATATGCAAATGTTGGGCACTTTTTGCGCTTTTTGGGGTCTAACAAAAAATTTTTTGCGTGCGCCCAAAAATCTGGCTCTGTAACGTTGTTCCCCCAACACATGTGTTTCAATGGGAAAAAAGTCTGTGCCGAAAAAAATTTTTACCGAATTTTTGCTCTTTGGGGTATTTTTTAGTGCTGAACAATATGGTGATAGTAATTTTTAATAAAAACTTTTTTTAAAGGCCATAATATGCACTCTATTTGCTTTTACAGGGTGGATAAACTAAAGGAGGTCAAAAATTGAAAATTCTTTAGATTAGCGAAATTTGCCATAATTTATATATATATGAAAAATTCATGAAAAATGGAGCATTTTTGTTTTTATAGTAAATTCTGAATCGTTATCGTTGTCGAAATAATCACGTTTGAAGTTGGCTATTTTTTGGAATTGGTTTAGAATTTGAATTCCCGCCAAAATTGAAAATCAGGGTTTTGGCGGGAATTCAAATTCATCAACAAGTTACTTTTAGCTCGACCTAGGGCAATCTTTGAAAGCTATCTAGTCCTAGGTTTTAGAAGCAATTCAACTAATTCTTTTTGCATAAAATCGGATATATATTCTAGTTTACCGTTTGGGTTTTTTTTTCTTGAAAAAAGTCAACTTCGAATTTTTAGGCGATGTGTGTCAAAAATGAGTTTCAATGTTTCGGGGGGATGTAAAAAAATGAAAAAAAATTTTTTTCATAAAAAAAACCCAAACGATGAAATTCGACACTAGTACAAGCTATTACAAAAAAAATTATGAAAAAATATTTATCCCACAAAAAGTAGATAGCTTTTGAAGTTGAAAAGGGGTGGCACACAAAAATCGCGATTTTTGGATATTCTCGAAAAAGTGATTTTAATATTTTTCTAGTGTTCCTATGACGTTTACTAGCATATTTGAGCATTTTTAAAGAGATTTTGTTGGTGGCACAGACTTTTTTCCCTTTTTTATAGTTTTGAAACACATGTGCCCAACTCTTACCAGCATTTTGACACCTCGCTCGTAAAAAATGGCTTCTCCCATAAAAAGTTATTAGCCTTTAAAATTATGGTCATTTTATGCGAATTTTCAGGATTTGTCACCGGATTCGACACTTTCCTGTAATCAAAATCAAAAAATTTCTTCGGATCGAGTTCCCCATGTCCGAAAACCCCCGAGTATAAAAAATCAGCTGATTTTGAGAACTTGATTTTGAAACTGAAAATTCGATTTCTCCTCCCTTGGTCCCCAAGGGGCAAAATTTTTTTAAAAGTCGAAAAAATTGTGACGCTCTCGGATCGCTTCGATTTCTTTAGTAAATTGCTATTGGCACTTGTTTAACACGTTTCTAAGCTCAGAGTTCGCAATTTTTTGCACACTTTTGTGCGCCGTGCGAACGCATCATCAGCAACTAAATGGTCCACATCATACTGGGGCAAGTGGAGGGTGCCACCCCCTTGACCGACTCACTAAAAATCCAAAATTTAAGGGGGACCACCTCAAAATTCAAATTTTTGCTTCAAAATTTCAAAAAATTGATTAAATTTTTCCAGCTGAAAAAGGTTTCACTACAATGTAGATTTTTTATAGACATCCTTATTATAAAAAATTTATGGGAAAATGAAAAAATACATATGATCAAACAAAGTTTTCTGCCCATTAGTTTCCGTTTTTGGGAATGTCACTATTAGCTTATTCATTAAAAGATTACCTTTGCTCGTATGATCAACAGTTCGCATTTCAACATCCATTTCTTTAAACGTCAATCCTTTGTTAATGTTGTTTTTATACCCGGGCAAACTCTTATTCCACACAATCGGGTGCTTTTGTAACAAGTCGATAAAAAAGTTCATTGCTGCATCAGAATCCAGATTCAGAATCCAGAATCCGAATTCAAAATCCGGATACAGAATCCGAATCCAATTTTGAATCCGGATTCTGAATCTGGATTCTGAATCCGGATTTGGAATCTGGATTTGGATTCTGAATCAAATTCTAGATTCGGATTCTGAATCGGGAATATGGATTCTGACTCTGAATTCGGATTCTGAATTCGGATTCATGATTCGGATTTCTGAATCGGATTCTGAATTCGGATTCTGGATTCCGGATTCAGAATCTGAATTCAGAATCCAGATTGAGAATCAAAATCTAGAATTCAGATTCTGAATCCAAGTTCAGAATTCAGATTGAGAATCAAAATCCGGAATTCAGATTCTGAATCCGAATTCAGGATCGGAATCCGGATTAGTATCAGAATCCAGATTCATAATCCGAATCCAGTATATTGGTGCCAAAAAAATATTTGCGTATCATAATTCATTTGGCTTAAATTTGAGCCGAATGAATTTGGAGCCATATGGAATTTGAGCTGAATGAATTTTGAGCCATATGACCCGTGTCCAATGCGACACGTTAAGGTCACATTTTCCCGCCAACAAGACTACGCAGGTTTGCATAGTTTCGTGCCAAAATAACTTCAGATACATTGCCAGGAAAGCATGTTCAAACTTTGGGAGTGCGATTTTTGAATTCAACGCATAAAATTACCCCTAGAGTTATCATTTTCAAAAAAATTTTTTCGTTCCGAACTAATACCAATTTTATGTGTTATGAAAAATATTTATATTTGGGACTATTATAGTTGAAGCGTCACATTGAACGTGAACGTTTTTCGAAAAATTAAAAAAAAATTTTCGCGAGAAATGATCCATTTAGGGGTAATTTTATGTGGGGAATCCGGATTTTGTATTCCTAAAACATGGAAACGGAAAAATTTGTGCAGAATACGTAAATATCAGATATAATATAAAACATGATTTTCTGGCAGATAACTTTCGCCACGCTAACTTTCGCCATGCAACTTTCGCCACATAACTTTCGCCATTTTCGTGTCAATAAACATTTAATTTCAGATTAATTGAGTTGCCTGATTTGCAATAAATATGTATATTGACACGAACCTGGCGAAAGTTATGTGGCGAAAGTTATCGTATCGAAAGTTATAGTGCCAATTTTCTTGTTCATATTGTTTCAAAAGCAGTTTTTTCTTGATTCAAAGAAGCGTTTTCATGCTTTAGGAATGCGAAATTCGGATTCACTACATAAAATTACCCCTAAAGGGATCATTTCTCGCGAAATTTTTTTTTAATTTTTCAAAAAAATTCACGTTCAATGCGAACTTCAACTATACTAGTTCCTTATATTTTAATTTTTTAATAGCAAAAAATATTTTAGAATCAAATGACGATATTTTTCACCGTATAAATATGGTATTAAGCAAATATAAGGCACCTGAAAATATAGAAGTTATCAAAAAGACAAATTTGCATTATAGGATGGATAAATACAATAAAGAAGTGGATAAAACTTTATATGAAGATTCAAGCTTATATACTGCATCAGAAAATATGGTGGTCATAATTGGGGAAAACGAAGTGGCTATTAAATGTTACACATGGACTATAAATGAGTACGATATGGATATAGATAGTAACTCAAATGCATATCTTGCTGAAGAAAATACTGCGATCATTATTGGAGAAAATGAAGTTCCGATAAAATGTTACAATTGGACTATAGACGAATACACCATGGAGGTGCATAAAAATTTGCATGAATATTCAATTCAAAAAGAAAATACGGCGATCATTGTTGGAGAAAACGAAGTGTTTATAAATTGTTACAAATGGACTATAGAAAGTGATATAGTAGACTTAAACAAGATGATTAGAGAAGCAGTTGAAATTTTAATTACAGATTATTAAAAAAGTATTAAAATGATATAAATTGCTAAAAGCTTGAAATCGTTAAACAATAGAATAAATAAATCTTTCAAAGGTCTTTTGAACATTCAATAACCATTGAATTTTTCCTAATAAATCTCTCATTAATATATTCGTTTACGGACAGTTTGTCGACCCAAACAGTTGGTCAACCCGGACAGTTGGTTATTTTTAAATTTTTCAATATAAAATTTTTGTCTATATGATTAGCTCCTCCACGTGGATCACGCACTTGATTCATTCTAATATGTGTAGGAATCATAGGTGGACAAACAGGGGGGAGAGAGGGGTCTGGTGCTAGGTCGGATTCCAAAAATTTTCAAAAATTTGCCTTGGTCCCTTTTATGTTTTTTCGAAAATTTTTCAAAATTTTGAGGACCAAAAAAAAGAACCAACCCAGCCGCTCCGATGCCGGGTTGGTATTATTTTTGGCCTTTTTGCCGGATTGGGTAGGGGGGGAGGCTTTCCTCTAACTGTTAAATGCGGATGCACTTAATTATTGTTTGAGTATAATACACCTTTTATTAAGGCATTATAACTAAAGAATTGCATAAAAATTATATATTATAAAAAAGCATAAAAAGATTTTATGTGAAAAATGACGAATGTGTGCTGTTTGAATGTTTTGGAAAATGGAACGTGTTAAAGCATATGTCTGGATGGTGAACATAATGGAAAAGCTTGAAATTGTCATGGACAGGCGATGGATAAAGCATAAAACACATTGAAAGTGGGCTTTCAACACTAACCAATACGGCAAAAATTTGGCCATATGTGGTAGGAATGTCAAAATTGTGGTCTTGAGGTTCAGCTGGAGTATTTCGTTCTCGTTTTTTTTGCTCTACAAACTTACCTAACTAAGGTTTCCATTTAAGCAATTTGCTGGAATACCAACGGGAACACTTGTTCTTGTGTCATCAACAATAGACATAATTTGCTTGGTCGATGTCTAAACGATTTAGATAAATTTTTGTTACAACAAGAAACCTTTCAGAACTGCGAACAAAATTTTTTTAAAGTCTTATGACCGACACAGTCACTTCGGATCCCGCCTGTGTCATAATCTTTTTGCACAAAAAAATCGGAAATAAAATAAGTTATAAATAAGTTCTGGTCGGCCAAGTGTCCGATCGGCCAGGTGAACCACTTTTTCGAGGTGTTAGATAAAAAATAATGGCGGAAATCAATTTCTCGTGTAATTTTTACCCTATACATGTGTTCAAAATTTCGGAGGGCCGAACAGCCAAAAACATAAGGGTCCCTCTTATGTATTTTTTCGAGACTCCTTGGAAATTAAAAACATAAAGAGTACTCCTTATAATTTTTTTGATCATCGGTCAGTTTCGGAAGACGAACCGCCCAACCCGCCCTGTAGTATCTACGGTACTGC
The DNA here is from genome assembly GCA_900406225.1 of Acrobeloides nanus. NCBI lineage: Eukaryota > Metazoa > Nematoda > Chromadorea > Rhabditida > Cephalobidae > Acrobeloides > Acrobeloides nanus. The sequence continues at coordinate 6,860 of OZJO01005561.1, read as the reverse complement.
ATGTATTAAAAACTTTTTCCATAAAAACCGATTTTGGTAGGTAAGTGGTTCCTCCCTTTCAATGTTTTGTTTTGCGCCCTGAGCGATTGGCGCATTAAATTTACTAATTAATAAAGTTTCTTTCGGAAGGTCCTTTTTAAGGGCTTTAAACTTATAATAGACACTGGATTTTTCCGTCTATACATTATTATAAACTGCTTGTCATAGGGCTATTGAACGGTGAATAACCATTAAAATTTTCCGACTATACATTTATAATTATGGAACCTATTTTAGGACGTTTAAACAGTCAATAGCCATTGGATTTTTCCGATTATACATAAACATCTCTTTCATAGAGCCTTTGAACGTCAGTAAGCACTAGTTTTTCCGATATGTAAAATAATCATATCTTTCCTAGAGTCCTTCACGGTCAATAGCCGATGAATTTGTTCTACTATAAATTATTTAACTGCTTAATAAGATAATTTTAAGTTTATACTGTTTTAGACAAATCGCAAAACTGCGCTAAAGAACAATTATATTAAAGTATCAGTATACTTTTGGGGAGTTGATGCCATGTGATAGTTAAGATTTGAAGTATTTTTTTTTCTTTTACGGCACTACTTGAAAATCTAACGGTTAAAAGATATCAGCGAAAAAACTTGTGAAAAATGTTCAAATGAGGTTAAACATTGAAACGAAAATAAAAACAACAAGCCTGCACTCAGGCAAAATCAGATTGTTTATTGAGACGATTTAATACAACATTATAAAATTCAAAATGTTAAAGTTTTGGGAATTAAGACATAAAATAAAGTTTTTATAACTTTCCAGACGAATAAAATGACACAAATTATTGAATTTGCAAAATATTTTGGATTATTGAAACGAAAACATGAATCATTGCTTTCGTTTTGCTAACCCAAAACACATTTCAAATTCAATAATTTTGGTGTTATTTTATTCGCCTCGGCGAGTTATAAAAACTTTATTCTATGTATTAATTCTCTAACTTCTCAAGGGAAAAAAATTTTTTAATGCGATTTTTTCCATAGGCACAGATTTCGATTCTAAAATGTATTTGGGATGATTTCATATGAAACTATTGAGTTAGAAAAATTCATGGTAATTCGTATAGGTTATTTTTATGAGAAATCACGAGCTCAGGATTTTGAAGAAAAAATTTTTTTTAATTTTTTGAATTTTCGTTTCAATAATAAATTAATATTGAAAATCAGGCAATAAAAGTAAAGAAAATTTTTCTGAAAAATACGTAATTTTTAAAATGATACTCCTCCGCCAAGTTAACAGATTTTTGAGAAATTTTCGCAAAAATGAAGAGGAAATCTAGCTCTACAACAAACATTTTATTCACGAAAAAGCAAAATTTGCAAAATCGGAGACCTTTGTGTTGTAGAGCTAGATTTTCTCTTCATTTTTGCGAAAAAATTTCTCAAAAATCTGTTAACTTGGCGAAGGAGTAGCATTTTGAAAGTTATTCAAAAAATTTTTTCATCAAAATCCTGAGCACGTGATTTCCCGAATAAACAAACTATAATCTTGACTCTAGAATTTACAGTCACACTTATATTGAAGAGCTAAGCCATTAAATAACAAGTATTTATGTTTTATCAAAACTAGGGCTAAGCGTTTTGCGGGGTTTTTGAAACCCCGCAGCTGAGACCTCATTACTTCGCAATAAAAAGTTGCAGGGTTTCATCAAATCCCGCAGATTGTTATTATCAAAACCTGCAGGGTTTATGAAACCCCGCAACTTTTTATTTCGAGATAACTATATCTCAGCTGCGGGATTTCAAAAGCCCCGTTTAACGCTCAGCCCTAATCAAAACGGATTCCATATTTTGTATTTTATTTTAGAAAAAATTATTTTTATTTTATTCCCATCCAACTTGAGGGTAGGGCAAAGGATATTTTGGTACAGTAAACCTAGAATATCTATCAACTTGTTTTTTTCGTATTATGTAATTGCGATTAGGCGGGCTTTCACCACTCAGCTGTAAAGGTAATCCATAACGTCTGCAAAATTCCACAACAGCATCCCGTAAACCTAAAAAATAACTTTTTCTGATTTGATCAATTCAAAGTTAACCTGCAAAATCGGGATAAGCAAAATCATCCCCATAAATAAAACCATCCGAAACTAATATTGGGAATAAATTAGTCAGTTCATAAAATACAGCGCTTCCAGTGTGTACGGCATCCAAGAAAATTATATCTGGATGTAAGTCATAGCATTTTACTATATCTATTGCTTCTTGTGATGTCATTCGTATTGGGAAGATAAATTTGTCTACTTGATGTGATTTAATATTCGTACGAAATATGTCCCAAAGTCTATAATATTACAAATTTGAGCAAAATGTAAAAGTGCTCTTCCGAGATGAAACCTTATCTATGTTAAAGGGGGGGGGTGAAAAGAAGGGACTATTCTCAAAAAAATTTTTACCAAAACAGCCTATATAGGGATAAAATCATGCGAAAAATTGATTGCGCGCATTCCCGAAGCGTGAAAATGCTTCCTTGACCCTGATTCAGGGAAAATATAGATTTTTTCGACCTTTTTTATACAGGTACTTGGTTTTAAAAGACGTTTCTCCACCTACAAGCCTCGGTGGTGCAGTTACAAAGGCAGCGGCTTATTGGTCGTAAAGTTTGCGGGTTCGTATCTATCTTGGAGCCAAGTTTTTTTGCACAAAGTAAAAATTTTTGCAGTAAAATATGGTAATTTTACGCAAAAAATCGATTTTTAATTTTGTGCAAAAAAACTTGGTTTCAAGCAGGATTCGAACTCGCAAACTTTGTGACTAATAAGCCGCTGATTGTCACTGCACCATCACAGAGGCTTGTAGATGATAAACGTCTTTTAAAACCAAGTACCTGTATAAAAAAGATCAAAAAAATCTATATTTTCCCTGAAACAGGGTCAAGGAAGCATTTTTCACGCTTCGGGAAAGCAATCGATTTTTTGCATGATTTTACCCCTATATAGGCTGTTTTAACAAAAAAAACTTTTTTGAGAATAGTCCCTTCTTTTCACCCCTTTAAGAGACTTGGAAATGTATGCCAGGATAACGACTTAAAAACCGAGCTCTATTGCATTGGGTGACAGGGTAGTACCGTTACTACCTTTTATCAGACTGGGCTCAAGGTAGTACCAAGATGTCATGATAGTAACAACACAATTTTTTATTATAAGCTAGCATTAACACATACTTGCGTGCCGGAGCTCCAAAAAAGTCGGCATTGCATAGTTAAAACAACCATGTCTGGGGCTGGAAATAGTCAAATCAGCTATGGCTGTAACTGGAGATAGTCAAAATAGTTATGGATGAAGCTGGGGATAGTCAAAACAACAATGGTTTATCTGAGGATAGTCATAACAGCTATGACTGGAGCTGGGGATAGCCAAAGCAGCTATGACTGAAGATAGGCGAAATACCTATGGCTGTGGATAGTCAAAACAGATATGGTTGGAACTGGGGATAGTAAAACAGTTACATTGAAATCTTTAGTACTACTTTGACATCTTGGTACTACCTTGGCACCTGACAAGGCAATACCGGTACTACCTTGACACCTAATGCTCTATTGATCCAGTTATTGTAGCAAAAAACCATACAAAGACAACGATTGCAAGAGACTTTTTAAAATTATACTTTAACGTGGGCGCATTAATGAAAGGATCAACAGCAATCAATGTACATTTTCGCTCATATTTCTTCATTATATTATTGCAGATATTTATCATGTGCACAGTTGATCTTCCCATATAAGAGCCTATTTCAAGAATTCTAAAACATAAAATGTGAAATTTTTATAAAATAAAGATACAGACTTTATGTCCTCAATATCGGAAGGGCTTTTAAGCTTTTTAATCCTATCTTCAATCAATTCATTTATTATAATATTAAATGTATCATCAATATCCCACACTTTATTGAGAATAGGTATGCCACCTAAATCGGTAGGAGTAGCAGAATCTAGGCCAACTTCATTAAATATTTGGTCATTTTTTAAAACATTTTGAGTAAATTCATGCCAAGATAATGACTTAAAATTATAAATTTTATAAGTCTGCTTCTGTTACAAATGCTCCAAGAGACAAAATCAACTTTCATATTACCTGTATTTTCCACCCGGACAGGAGGTCCGGGTGGAAATATAGATAATATGAAATTGGTCAAAAGTTTTCGGACCCGATCGAGACTCAAACCCGGATCTTCTGGCTACCGTCCAAACGCTCTACCACTGTGCTACCGAGATCTACAACTGATGCCCATTAATTGGTAAATACTTGATATACCGCTAAGTATTTACCAATTAACAACCATTAGCTTTACGTCTCGGTAGCACAATGATAGTGCACTTGGAAGGTACCCAGGAGGTCCGGGTTCGAGTCCCGGTCAAAACCGAAAAATTTTGCTCAACTTCAAAAATTCTCATGTAAAAAGTCGCAGAACTTTTCGATCAACTCAATACAAAAAATTATACCCTGCAATTCTCTTTTAGTTTCGAATTTATGTCTGATTCGGTTTTACTCTTCTCTTGTTTTATACTATCATTGGGTTCTTTCACATCATTTTTTACGTTTTGATCATCTTTTTTCACAGGATCACTTTGAACAAGATCTCCATGTTTTTCTTTCATATCTATTCTCTTCTCTTCACCTCCATTTAAACTCTTCATTTGGTTCATAATATCTTTAAAAATGCTCTCATCATTTAGTGATGTAATATTTACAAAAGGAAAACCATATTTTTCTATTATAGTTCCTGGGGTGATTTCTAAACATCAGTCGAATCGAATAGAATACGGTTTTTAGTGCTGGCAGCTCTTTTTTATTTCTAAGCACTTTTCTTCTTCAAAAATTAAGCATTTTAAAAGACCAGTCCAGTAATGTACAACCATATGAAAAAATGATATATTCAGAAAGATCATGAAAAATGGAGCATTTTTTGTTTTTACAGCATTTTCTGAATCATTGTAGTTTTCGAGATAATATCGTTTGAAATTTTGAATTTGTGTACAAGCTCTTCGTTGTAATCCACAAACTTTTTTGAATTTTTTTGCGGAAAAATCGATTTTTTNATGGCATGTTCTGAATCGTTGTAGTTTTCGAGATAATTGCGTTTGAAATTTTGAATTTGTGTACAAGCTCTTCGTTGTAATCCACAAACTTTTTTGAATTTTTTTGCGGAAAAATCGATTTTTTAAATTTTCATAAAATGAACATTGTGGCAATTTTTTATAGCTAAATGAGATAAACAAAATGGCACCAAAATTATCCAATCTGAACACTGTTTTGGGTTATTGAAATGAAAACATGAATCAGAATTTTCGTTTCAATAACCCTAAACAGTGTTCAAATTGGATAATTTTCGTGTCATTTTGTTCGTCTCATTTAGCTATAAAAGATTGCTACAATGTTCATTTTATGAAAATTGAAAAAATCGATGTAAAAATCGACTTTTCCGCAAAAAATTCAAAAAAGTTTGTGTATTACAACGAAGAACTTGTAACAAATTCAAAATTTCAAACGCAATTGCCTCGAAAACTACAACGATTCAGAACATGCCGCAAAAACAAGAAATGCTCCATTTTTCATGATCTTTCCGAATATTTCATATTTTCATATGGTTGTAAATTACTGGGCTGGTCCTTTAACACTTAATTATAAGCAAAAATAAGCAATGTTTAGAATTTTCCTAATTGAACCCTATATTTTCGGAACAAATTTTAAAATTGAATTTTTGTGAAAAAGGTACTAAAGGAAGATTTGTGCAAAAAGGACATTAATTTTCTCTGTTGTTTGCTATTTCATTAACATAAATTCTTACTATTTAAATACGCAGATAGAAAGAACAATGACAATATTAGTACAGCAAATGTTATCTTTTTGAACTTTGGCATTGATATTGACCTTACATAAGATGACATTTCGTGTTGTTTTTGTTTAATTAAATGGACTGAATATTGACGTACCATAAAATACTATTTCAATAAAATAAATTTAAAAAAATCTTTTATATGATTTATAGCGTTAGTTTACAAAATAGAGTAAAAAATAGAGATAATAGAAGGAGGAAAATTTCTTTTCATCAATAGCTAAACAATAAATTGAGTGTTCAAATTTTACTAGCCCTTCCAATTCAAACTAATATCTAAAATTAAGAATTTTACTGGTACTCAATGCGCACCGGACTGTTGTTTTTATTTTTTATATGTCAGATCAAAAGCTAGATAAGTAAATATAAATTTTCATTTTTAAATTGACCTTTTGCTTTATGACAAAGAGTAAATTTTGCATAAAATTGCATTAAAGTGGATCCTGATTCAGGCAGCTTTTCCAGTTAATGATTTGTGATAAAAAAAATAAAGTGCAGACAAGATTCTTTATCTACAGGGTGATTTAAAAGTTCCCGATCACTTTGAAATTTTATAATTACACAAATATATAAAAACCAAATGAAACATTTAAATTTATTACGACCACATGGCCCGCATTGAAATAAACCATGAACTACATAAAACATCAAAACATAGTATAGTGGAAATTTTACACATCGTATACTGATTGAAAAATAATACAATAGAACATTTCAAAACGTAAAATTTAAGAGGCGATATCTTAAAAACTCGCACCTACCGGCACTAGAAAATTTTCTTCTCATGGGCGCGACAAAACCTAGCAAATATTAAAGTAGAATGCTCGAAACAATTTTTAAAGCCATTCCCGACCCAATTCTCGAACCCCCAAAATTCCTTTAGGAGCTTAGAAGATGTACTACCCCCAATTTTAAGCCATTTTTCGAAATTTCAAACGCGTATAACCCCGTGAAATCGCACTTTTATGGCCT
>OZJO01005558.1:0-24225 GCA_900406225.1 Acrobeloides nanus | reverse complement strand
TGGTTGAAGAAGCGCAAACTATTAAGAGGTTTAACGGTAAAGCTTAAAAATTCAGTGTTGTATATGGGGGGGGGGGTACCCCACGGCGCGGGTAAATGTGCAGACAAGTGTCACAATCAATGCCGTAAGCAAGAGGGGATAAGAGGATATCTCTTTCCCCGTATCCGGAAACTTTCAATTTTTTCTCGCACAGAATCGAACCCTCGCCCTAAAAGTGAAGGCCGAGCACGTTAACTAATTGGCCATGGGTCAACACCAATGATATGGTACTCGTTTTGAAGCTCTCGGAGAACTGAGACGATTGGCGAACTTTTTTTAAATTTTGACCCTTTGCTGCACCTTTTTTCGGCATTTTCGCCGTGACCCAAGCTGCTCATTCCTTGCCCAATTTTTTCCACTTGAGAAAGATGGATTGTTTGTTCAACCACACAACTGGACCATAAAAATCAGCACCTTTTAGGCTGTCCAAAGGGATACAAATCCACTGCTGGAAATGTTAGAAATCTTACTTGTTACAATGCCTATTCTACACAGTTAAGCTATGCTGATGCTCAAGCAGCTTGCAAAAATACCTGGATGACGTTGGCAACCATTGAAAGTGGTGTTCAGAACAGCGATGTTTTAAGTAAAAGATATTTTTTATATTAAAATTTAAGCAAATAAGAATTTTAGGCTACTTGGCAACAAATTTTTCAAGTTGTGACAAGTTTTATATTGGTTTACAGAAAAATAAAAAAGGCTGGAACTGGCCTTTGGAAACAATTGCTTATGGTAAAGCATATGCAAATTGGAAAAATGGTAATGCCTTTTTTGCTATTTGATGACTAATTTCACTGCTACAAAATTATAGCCTACCCAACTAACGACGCTAATGCAAATTGCGTTGTACTAAACAAAGACGGAACTTGGACAAACCAAGCATGCACAACTCCTCAATGCTATCTCTGCAGTTATTAATAAAAAAGTTGTAAAAAATTATCGAATTATTGGTGTAAAATTTTATGAGCGAATGAAAAAATAGAAATAAAAGGCAATAAAGCTGTATAAATTGCATTTTCCAGGATTAGCCTTGGCGTCTTCCTCCACGTTGACTCATCAATCTGAGCATGGGGCAATATCGTTCCAAGGTGCTGTAAATAAATTTTCGATTATCAAAAATTAAAATTTTTTGCACTTACGATACTCCGGCGTTAACCGAGCAGTCACACAAGGAGCTAGCCTCTCGTTTCCAATCAAGTTGTTTTATACAATGCTTCAAGGTTCTCATGGCATGATCTTCTGTGATTAAGGGCTGGCATCTAAGATCATGCTTGTTTATTGTACATTGTTAAAAGGACGGAGTGCGTTTTTTATACGAAAATATAAATTTTATACAGGAATAGTTAGAAGTTGGAAAGTAAGCTAAGCCCAGTGGCATAGCCAAGGGAAAGAGGGAGCGGGGGGGGGCGACCGCGTTTCCTGAAAATTGAAATTTTCCCTAAGGGTCTCCCTTTATTTTTTCTGATTTTGAAAATTTTTGAAAAAAATGTTCATTTTAAACAGATCCCGATCTTTTTCAAATGCACTAGAATCTTAAGTTAAGTCATATGAAAAACCAACTTATACAGGGTGGACCAAAAAAGTGGATTTTTTGGGACCCGAAAATGTATTGTTCTAAAAATGACCCTCCTAGGGGTAATTTTATGCGGGGAATCGATTGCGCGCATTCCCGAACCCTGAAAATGCTTCCCTAACCCTGATTCAGGGAAAAATTGAATTTTTGAAGCGAAATTCATCGTTTTTCGCAATTCCAAAAACCAATTTTTTCTCCTGAATCAGGCCCAGGAAAGCATTTTCAGGATCTGGGAATGCGCACAATCCATTTCCCACATAAAATTACCCTTAGAAAAATAAATTTTCGAGACCCAAAAATTACAAAAACCCACTTTTTTGTCCCACCCTGTACTAAAAAAATGTTTTGACGTTCCTTTGTTGCTGTAATACCCTCTCTAATTCGAAAAAAGGAGTTCTTCTCCTGTAGTGTAAAGTGTATGAATTCCAAAGTAAACTGTAATTTTGGTAGCCTAACCGGTTTTTTTAGAAACTCTTGACAATAGAGAAACTGTCTAAAATTTTGATTTTCAAAAAAAGAGGCTTATTATTAAATTTTGGGTATCTCTCTCTCTTTGGAGTCTATGACCTTTATCAAGTTTCTTGGAAATTTTCGGCTGTTTATTTGAGAAAATATTTATCAATACGATTAGAGTAAATAAAAATGAACATTGGTGTTTGATCGGTAAAGAAAAGTTTTGTGATCAAGGTTGCAAGAAGCGCAAAATTATACATTGTGCTGGAAATTTTTGATTTTTCTTTTTTTGCGCAACAAAGTACAAACTCGTAAAAGTACGAACTCGTAACAGTTTTTGGTACTATAACTTTCGCCACGTAACTTTCGCTACGATAACTTTCGCCACGTAACTTTCGCCACGATAACATTTGCCATGATAACTTTCGCCACATAAATTTCGCCATTTTCGTGCCAATAAATATTTAATTTCAGACTAATTGAGTTGCCTGATTTGCAATAAATATGTATATTGACACGAACGTGGCGAAAGTTATTTGACGAAAGTTAATGTGGCGAAAGTTGTCGCGACGACATGAAACGTGACGAAAGTTATAGTACCCAATTTTTGACCAAAAATGTACCAACTCAAAAAAGTGTAACTGTCTTTTTTGGGCGTTCTTTTCTGTGCTAGACAATTCTATTTTTTACTGATCACTTCTGACCTAAACTATTTGTAGTCTCGGTTTTTGTGTAATTTTAAAAATTTCTTGTCCTTTTTGTGTTCTTAAAAAATTGATGACTTTAATTTCGAAGGTTCCACAAATTCGTGTCTGATTCACTCCGAATGGTGATTGAAACCTACCCGATTCGATCAAAGCAGAAACCGTCGCGGTTCTTAGTCAAGAAACAGTCCTTGACACAAGCTCCGAATTCAAGGGTGGTTTCCAAGATGTGTTTGATGGGTCGCATCACGGCATTTTTCAACAAGCCTTCACGTGAAGCGACGATTTTCTGCTCACCATAAGCTAACATCTTCAAAAGATCATGCTTGGGGATTTGTGGGCCGTTCATATCGTTCACACAGCTAAAAATTATAGGTTAGGAATAAAAAATAGTACCAGGAGCCGAGCGTCAAGGTGTGCAAAAATTTTCACACACTTTAAATACGAAGCGGGTTTCGAACCCGAGCCTATAAACTACAAATCCATCACTTTAGCCACTCAGCCATAGGCTCGAGGAAGAAAAAAAATTTCTTCCAAGATATCTTTAGACTTATCACTTATTTTTATCGACTTCCACTACTCCGTATTTGTGATGCTTTTCGAGAAAAATACGACCCTATTTGACGCGGATTTGGCTTATCTTGCGACTTTTCGCTTCAATAAACAGGCCTTCCCTGAACCAGGGAAGCATTTTTCGCTTCGAAAATGTCAAACTCGAATTTTCTTCACGTTTTTACCCCTAGAGGGGTCATTTTCAGAAAAATTTTTGAAAATTTTTTCATGGCTCTCTATTGTGTAGCAGCCCCCCTCTCCAATTTTCGTAAAAATATAAAACCTACGAGTCCAGATGTCCTTGAACACAAGTAACAAAATCATTGAATATGTTTTCTTTTGCGTCAATGCATGCTTTTAACGCTAATGGATTATTGGTAATCTAAAAAAATTTTTCGTTGAAAAAACGAATAAACTAATTTGTGTTTACTTCTCTAAATTTGTACCAACATTTATCAGCACAAGTGAAAACTTCCTCTTTAATCTCATTCACACATTCATGGTCTTCTCGGCAGGAGCATTCACGAATTGTCTGGCCTGGAATGGTGAGCGATAGGATGTCTTTCAAGCCAACATCTGTGAGACTCTAAAAGTATTAGTCTTGTTTCAACGAGAGGAAAAATTCTGGTCCACGTAGTGCAGTGGCAAGTATCCCATATTACAGCTTGAGGAAATGGTTTTGATTCCCTCAAGGATAAAATTCCAAATTGTGCAAATTTCATGAACATTTTTATCAGTAGCACTTCTCCATATGAAGGGAGAGAGCTATTGTAGCTCGTTTTTTGTAAAAAATGTACAGGGTGTTCTAAAAAAACCGCCATCTAATCATTTTTTGGCGAAAATTTTTCAAAAATTTTTTCTCCAAAACGACTCATTAGGAGTATTTTTATGAAAAAACTTGATTGCGCACATCGAAAAACCTTGAAAACGCCTCCCAGATCATGAAATATAAGATTTTCGTGTTTTTTTTCAGTTCTTTTCGGACGGAATTCCTACATGAAAATACGAAAATTGGATATTTCATGATCTGGGAGACGTTTTCAAGGTTTTTCGATGCGCGCAATCGATTTCTTGCATAAAAATACCCCTGACATGGAATGCTCAACATAGGAAACGCGGATCTTGACAAGAGGCCTAGTGGGTTTGAAAGTACTCGGTCTGAAAACAATTATGGCATATGTTTCGGATCCAACCAAAAGAAAAATTTTTGGCTTAAAATCTTCCGCAAAAACTTTTGCCATAGCTGGAAGTCGAACATCGTTCCATTGTGGTGAACGGCCGACGGCTTCACCACTGCACCACAGAGGCTTAATTTAGACAAAGTTCGACCTTGTTACAAAAAAACCTAACGATGATCTACGAAGATTTTTTTATGTTTTTTCGAGCCGAAATTTTTTTTTCAAAATGATCCTATTAGGGCTAATTTTTGCAGGAAATCGATTACGCGCATTTTCAACGCTTCCTTAATCCTGAATCAGGGAACCGGAGTGTGTGTATTGAAGCGAAAATTTTTAGATTTTCTGTCTGAAAATGATTTTTGAGGGTAAAATTTTAGATGTTATGGGAGANCAGGGAACCGGAGTGTGTGTATTGAAGCGAAAATTTTTAGATTTTCTGTCTGAAAATGATTTTTGAGGGTAAAATTTTAGATGTTATGGGAGAATCGATTGCGCGCATTCCCGAAGCTTGAAAACACTTTCCTGATCCTGATTCAGTGTGTATTGAAGCGATGACCAATTTTTGCTATAATACATGAATTTTTCTTTGATTCAGGATCAGAGAAGCGTTTTCAAACTTCGGGAATGCGCGCAATCGATTCCTTGCATAGATTTACCCCCAGAAAATCTAAAACTTTCGCTTCAATACACACATTCCGATTCCCTGATTATAGGGGGAGTGCCCTCTTCTCATTTGGCTACACCACCGATTTTTACTCACTTTATCAATCATATCACCCAAAACCGTAGAAAATATAGATAAAAATAAAATAGAAATCTGCTGCATTTTGACTGAACTAAAAACAATTTGGTATTTGTGAACATTAGGTGTCGTCGGAAATATTTCCGACATCGGAAATTTCCGACAGCTAGCGCTCGATAGCGCGGACACTGAACATTAGGTGTCGCAACGAACGTGAATTTTTTTCAAAAAAAATTTTTACTTTTTCCTGTGGGGGTAACTTTCTAGGGGTAACTTTATGACGAGAATCGATTGCGCACATTCCCGAAGCCTGAAAATGCTATTGTTCATCAGGAAAGGGCTGTTGTTTGTTGACAAAATTCGAACCTTTCCGTTCTCGCTTCAATACGCTATCCTGAATCGGAGTCAGGGTAGCATTTTCAGGCTTCGGAAATGTGCGCAATCGATTCCCCGCATAAAGTTATCCCTTAGAGAGGTCATTTGGGCACTTATGCACTATCCCCCAGGCTGAAAACAAAAAAAATCAATTTTTCATCTTTGTTAGGCTTTGGTTTAGGCTTAGGTGTAGGCTTAGGCCTAAGCCTAAACCAAAGCCTAAAAAATGATGAAAAATTGATTTTTTTTTGTTTTCAGCCTGGAGGAATTCTGCATAAATTTATGCAGAATCCCCCCCCCCCGGGGGATAGTGTACCGGTTATTTCCAAAGAAAAAAGTTAAAAATTTTTTGAAAAAAATTTACTTCCAATGACACCTAATGTTTACAAGTACCGACAATTTACTTAAAATAAATTTTCCGTAAAAATTTCAAGGTTATTCATCGTACTCGGGTAGATAATTGAAAATTCGTGCAAAATAAAAAAAGTGAAAAATATCATTCGTGAAAAATATCATCAACGTCTTCCGATTTTTTAATAAAAAAATAACCATCAAAAGGACCGGTTGCGCTATCCTCGACCGGTTCAAGGCCCAATGAATGCTAAAATTTTTTGCCAATCGTCGGATTATCGACTCATCGGCAACCCCCGCTGGGCAAATCCATACAAAGTCTATATGAAATAAAAAAATTTCGAAAGGTGTATAAACTTCCATATTGCGTATTCAAANCGGCAACCCCCGCTGGGCAAATCCATACAAAGTCTATATGAAATAAAAAAATTTCGAAAGGTGTATAAACTTCCATATTGCGTATTCAAAATGCGTAAATATTGAAGAAAATCGAGTTTTAAATAGAACTTCTTTTCAAGAGTCTCTTTTTTATTTCCAAAAAACTTGACTTCAAATCAGTCTTTACCGAACTTTTTTAGACCCATTCGCTAAATATATTAGAACAAATTTGATTCGGAACTGTTTGATGAAAAAAAAACAAAAAGGTTTAAACTTGATGGAAAATGGTCGACCCGAAATTCATTTTTAACAAAGATGACAAAAACAAATCACAAGCTGTTAATTTTTCACTGCCCACGATCTTAAGATCTAAAAGTACACTGGGCGAACAAGATTTTTCATCTTCACTGTTTATGGTTTAAATTTTTTACACAGTGGAAAAGATGTCAGAAATAGATTTGTAATGGCAGGGAGCAATTGCCTCTCGTCGCTGAAAAAATGACACTTTTTTCTAATGATCCTCCTTATGTTTTTGCCTAAGAAAAAAAAATTTCTCACAAGTGAAGGGTTTTTTAATGCATCAATTCTTATCTGATTTACCTTCAGGAAATGAATTTTGAACTTTTTCTAATAATCTTTTTTTGAGGTAGTTTTATGCGAGGAATCGATTGAGCGCATTTTCAAAGCATGAAAACACTTACCTCCCCTGAATAATGCGATTTTCGCTTCAATACACCCACGCCACACTTTTTTTTAGGGTCGCCAAAATTTTGAAATTTGCGCGGTGATCACCCCTTTTTGCGGTGATCGTCATCCTTTTTGCGCGGTGGTCATCCCTTCTGGGCGATGGTCACCCCTTTTTGCGCGGTTGTCTTGATGTATTTTTACCCCTTTTTGCGCGGTACGGTCACCACGGCGACCCTAAAAAAACTGGCAGTATCACTTTTCGTACAATTGTTTTCGTACGGTACTTTTCGTACAATTATTTTTCGTACGGACTTTTCGTACGGATTTTGCGTACAGGTACTTTTCATACGAACTTTTCGTACAAGTACTTTTCGTACGGTACTTTTCGTACAGGTACTTTTCGTACGAACTTTTCGTACAGGTACTTTTCGTACAATTAGTTTTCGTACGGACTTTTCGTACAAATACAAAAGGGAGGAGTGCAAAATTACTCGCCAAGGGGGCAAAAAGTCCTCGCCTAAGGAGCAATTTATGCGAGGATATATAGCCCCTTACGTGAGTACTTTTGCCGCCTCCCCCTTGTATTTGTACGAAAAATACCTGTACGAAAAGTACCGTACGAAAAGTACCTGTACGAAAAGTACCGCACGAAAAGTACTTGTACGAAAAGTACCGTACGAAAACAATTGAAAAGTGATACTGCCAAAAAACTGTGACCCACGCTCTCCCTCAATCAGGGTCAAGAAAGCATTTTCATGTTTGGAAATGTGTACAATCTATTCCTCGCATAGAAAAACCCCTAGGGGTCATCCAGATATTACGTAATCAAATTTTTGGTGGTTTACCCCTCCCGGCCTCAACGTAATCATCAAAAATGCACTAACGTAATCAGTTTTTATGAGAAGGGCCGACCCCCCCCCCCCCCCCTCCACATGATTACCTAATATCTGGATGAACTGCTATATGTCGGTTGGAGCTAGTGGTAAATGTGGACCCAAGTGAGCATGATGTGAGATCGACCGGCGCACCAAAATGTCGAAAAGAGGTATGCAAGGGTCAAAACTTAAAAAAAATATAGGGTTTTGATGCGGGAAAAAATCCGTTCTCCGCATAAAAAAGTGTATATGCAAAAATTTTCACGAATTTTGACAACAAAATAAAACAATGACTTTTGGGCGTGGGATTGAACCCACAACTTATAAGTAAAGGCCGAGCACGTTAGCCAACCTGCTATGGGTCAAACTCCCAAAACCCTATGATATGGTACTCGTTTTGAAGCGCTCGCCGAGCTGAGACGATTGGCGAACTTTTTTGTAAATTTTGACCCTTGCATGCACCTTTTCTTCTTTGTTGTGCCGTAACATAAGGCTTAAAGTTTTTCAGAATCTTATTCTTCATACTAAAAACCTCTGAATACAAAAAGTTAGAAGATTTGGCGACACATTAAATGGTTTTTGAAAAAAGCGCTTACTAAAATTTAAAGAGTGCATCAAACTTTAAGGTTTGTATGTGAAACAGGTCTTACATGGGATGGAGCACAAAATTTGGAGCGTTTTTTTTGTTTTTTTGGGTGAAAACAGTAATTAAAGACCCAAGTCCAGAATTCACTTATGTAAGGAAAACATCCTACTCTTCTTCCACACACACAGACTTCTAAAAATTCATAGTTCAAAAAAGACATGTGAAAAATTCGTCTCTTCACAAGGAAATCAGAATCAGCAGCACTGTACACAACTATCAGTGGCCGGTCATAAGGAACACAAAAATGTAACCCCGGACGATGGATGGGGCCAAACCGGATTTGTCAAACACAAAAGTCGTCAAATTAACAAATACATTAATTTTTCACTGCTTTCTTCTTCGTCTATACCTTTCCATTGATTCAATCTATAATTTGATTTGCGACGAACATGAATATATGAAAGTGAAATTGGTCCTGATGATCAATCGGATGTTCAAAAAAAACCACTCATCTCTAATAACCTAGATAGGGGCTATCCAGATATTATGTTATCATGTTAGGGGGGGGGTCAGCCCTCTATTTTATTTTCTAGTCACTAGTCAACAATTGAAATAGCTCCCTGGACAACCCCATATCTGGTGGGTGGAAAAACTATCTGGATAAAAGTGAACAATCCTNATCATGTTAGGGGGGGGGTCAGCCCTCTATTTTATTTTCTAGTCACTAGTCAACAATTGAAATAGCTCCCTGGACAACCCCATATCTGGTGGGTGGAAAAACTATCTGGATAAAAGTGAACAATCCTCCCTGACCTAATTCTTTGGCTTAGATAATACGTTTTTTAGAAGGAAGAAGGTTCATAGAAAACGTGTTTATGTTTATTTAAGACTCATGTCATGTCAGCGAAGGAATTTATGGCGCTATTAGCAAGCTGTTAACCTGTTTTTGGGTTCAATTCGCTATTTAAAATGATCTATGGGGTTTCTTCCTAGCTAATCTATCATCATGGAAATTAGAATTACGTCACTTTTGATCGGTTGGACAACAACTAGAACAGTCTAGAACTTTGATCAGTATGATTGGGGCCGTTTATTTTGGAAACACATTTTTCTAGGCTAAACTCTGCTGTTGAGTCAGAGTAAAAAAATGAAAGTCAAATGCAGATATACAACTTTAGTGTTCATTTAAAAAACCAGTCCAGTCAGTTACAACCATATGAAAAAAATGATATATTCGGAAAGATCATGAAAAATGGAGCATTTTTTTGTTATTACGGCATGTTCTGAATCGTTATAGTTTTAAAGATAATTGCGTTTGAAATTTGAATTTGTGTACAAGCTCTTCGTTGTAATACACAAACTTTTTTGCGGAAAAATCGGTGTTTGCATAAATCTTTTAAATTTTTATAAAATGAACATTGTAGCAAATTTTTATAACTAAATGAGACGAACAAAATGATACCAAAATTATCCAATTTAAATATTGTTTTGGGTTATTGAAACGAAAACCCTGATTCATGTTTTCGTTTCAATAACCCAAAACAATGTTCAAATTGGATAATTTTGGCGTCATTTTGTTCGTCTCATTTAGCTATAAAAAATTGCTACCAAGTTCATTTATGAAAATTTAAAAAATCGATTAAAAATTCAAAGTTTGTGTATTACAACGATGGACATGGATCGACGGTTCAAAGTTTAAATATACGAATTGGGCACCCAGTAAAAGGTGTTTTCTAGTTCTATCGTTTCACAATTTTGATATTTAGGATAACCAGTGAAACATGATGTGTCATTTTGTGCGGGAATTAATTTATCCACAAGTTTATGGCATACAATTGATTGCGAGGCATCACAACATCCCTATATTTGTGCATTTAATTTTTCTGTCTGTACCTAAGACGTTAGTTTTCATTAAATTTATTCATAAATAAAAAATTTCTAACATAAGACAATTGATTCGAAGAATAACAGGTGTTTTGACGACTTCAATATATTAACACTTAAAAGGCGGTTTGTGTGTTGTAATATGTTTGATAGAGCTAAGCATGGGGGACAAGGCAAAAAAAAGATTTTTCGCGAAAAACGTTCTACGGGTCTATAAAAAGCGTCTACGCATAAACCGCCTTTTAAGTATTAATTTTACTTATTGAATAGATTCGAATTTATCGTCGAACTAACGATAATAAGTGGATTAACTGGAATAACTTCTGCTTTTTTTCGAAGTATCTTACAAATTAATTGATATGTAAAACTTCTATATGGCTTGATTGTTGTCAACATCGTAATAATATCTCCAACAGAATGTAACGTAAAAACTACCAAAATTATCTCCTCGTAAACATTAACACTATTAATATATTTCGAAAAATATATTAGTAGATATAGCACCATCACAGGTATTACTAGAAAAATCACCAAAATCAAGCAATGAATACTCAATGCCATCATTAGCATACGATTTAATTTAAGTGTCGTAGCTGACATTTGGGTATGACGCATGATGTAGTGGACTCTACGTGAATAGATATTGCCAATGATAACAATCGAAATGGGGATTAATAAAAGAGCGATTCCTTCCATTGCACCAACAACATAGTAAGGAAATGCGCAAACATTTAAATCACATCCAGAAGTAGTTGGTTCGAGTTCATAGACAGTTTTCATCGGTGGAACTGCTTCGATAACGTTTTTATATAGTTGGTTGAAGTCTTTAGGGTAAACCGCAAGGAAAACTAATGGTGCTAAATGTGAATGAATTTTTAAGTGATGGTAGTTTGGCCACCTCCTTGTCAGATGAAGTGGCCCGGCTAGTATAGCCTGAATCCGGATTGGAGGAAGAAGAGTGCCTGGTAGCTCTCCCATGACAGAGTAGCCTCTCTGGTAATCTCACACGGTACTCGATGTCCTGTCCCAGATACTTAATGACATGTCACTATGGTGAACGAGAGCGTCCTTACGGATAAGGATGCCACGAGAATGATGACAGCTAAGAACGATAAATCGAACCATATAGAGGGCAGCGTTCAATCTGAGGTGAGTTGTTGAGTCGAGAGATGATCACAAGGTGAGTCGAAATTAAGCGACTAGATACAGGTAGCTTAGTGACGACGGGGTATTTGAGAGCTTGGAGAGAGCGGAGGTATTTGAGAGAGGGATTATTAGTCGGGAGAGTTCAGACGAAATAGAAGCGACGATGTTAAAAGATCTAGACTGGCGAACAAAGAATCAACCAAAGCAAAGACTAGCTTAAAAAGAAATTTCGGAAGCAATTTTCTAAATTGAAAGTAACGAATCTTCTAAATTGTTTCTGTTACACGTCACATATCTCATCGCAAAAAATTTTTGGTCTTCCTAAATTAAAGGGATGCATTTTGCGACCATTTGAGAGAAAAAATTTTTTTCGTAAAAATGACCCTATTGAAGCTAATTTGATGCGAGAAATCGATTGCGCGCACTCCCTAAGCGTAAAAACGCCATCTTGACCAAGTTTTCGTGAAAAATTGAAAAAATTGGCTTTTTTTCATCTTGTTTCGTCGAAAAAAGATGAAAAAAAAGCGAAAAAATAGGCAATTTCCCGAAAACTTGGTTAAGATGGCGTTTTTACGTTTCGGGAGTGCGCACAATCGATTTCTCGTATCAAATTACCCCCCCCCCCCCCCCCCAATAGGGTCAATTTTACGAAAAAATTATTCTCTCCCAAATGGTCACAAAATGCACCCCCTTTAAGAAAAGACTGGCTAAAAAAATTTATAACGGAGTTGAAAAGTTTTGACTAGATTTTAAATAAACAAATGAAAAGTGAAATGAAAATAAAGTAAATGATAAAAATGACTAGGGGATAAAAAAATTAGTAAAATTAGACTAATAGAAATGACTAGACTATAAAAAGAAATTTCGGAAACAATTTTCTGAATTGTTTCCATTATACATCACACATATCTCAACCTTAGCATCAACGACTCAACGAAAACCAGTAGTCTATGAACTCAGAGAGAAAGTAACGAGTCCGAGCTAATTGAGATTCAGGCTGGATTTGCGGTGGAATCCCTGGTTGTTCAAAGTGTCCGATGCAGCCGTGCCTGTTCATACTTTCCGAACAGTCTGTACCTTCTGTACCGTCCATACTATCATTGAGACTGGGATCCTACGTACAGTCCCTCTGTACTAATGGATCTAAAAAATCCGTTAACTTACATTCAAAAATCAATATAGCCAAAGAAATACTAAAAATATAAACTTTTAAAATAGTTTTTCCTTCTTGAATTAGTGAACCCCACCAGGAATCATAAAACACAGCTAAAACTCGAAAAATCATAGAAAAATATAGCGAATGAGTCATTCCTATAATTAAAAAAAAAAGTATAGCAAAAATAGTTAAAATCATATTTGGACCAAACAATTGAAATGGTCCTATCGAATAAGCCATAACGAAAGGATAAATAAACAGAGGTATTGGCTGCCACAAGATTAAGAATGCGTCGAATAGAAAGTTCCATATTAGTTGGTTTAATAATAAATATTTGTAAAACCCCATTTCTTTGGTAGATTTTTTGATTACTACAAAAGAAGCATATAGCAGCATGATGGATGAAATAACGAAGATAGAATATTCGATAATTCGGCAGATTCGATTCATTTCTGGACGATAAAGATCTTCTAATTTAAGCGAATAATTACCGACGTCGAAAAGACTCATGACGTTCGAAATGCTTTTAGCAAGATTTCAATCTCGAAAGCTTAATAAGATTCGATAAAGTTTTAGTTATGTTAGAAGTTTTCTCGAAGTTTTGAGAAATGAATAAGCAGGTGTTTCTTTTTACAGGGTGTGGCAGAATAAACCGAGAATGTTCATTTTATCTATTATTTTGTTCATTCTTATATGCGATTTCAGGTTGGTTGTTTTTGCCACTATTTTAGCACCAATTTTTCAGTTGTTTAACCCGCAAAATGATCAAATTTGAGCAAAAGAAGCGCCAGAAACCAACAAATGAGTTGTTGAAAGAACACAAAAGCCTAAAGTGTGATAGTTTGTGAAGGAGTTAAGATCAATCGGTGGAATTACTTGGAAATACTGGAAAACACCTCCTTTCTTAGGTAAGCGATCTTTTCGGTGATGAAAAATGGTGCTTTCAGAAAGAGTCAGCTTCAGTGAGTAATGCAAACGGAATCTTACAACTCGAATTAACAAAGAACTTAGCCGCACAAACAACAGTCATGAAGGTTGGCATTTACCTTGGAATAATGGTCTCGAAAATCACCCTCGAATGAGCGTCCTAGTCCAAAAAATGGTGGAAGAAAGCCAACGTTGGGCTGATATATTGAAGGAATACCATGCAGCACCAGCAAATGGGATGAATACATATCCACGTCGAGCAGAAGAAACGCGAAAAGATGCGAACATCAAACAGCTTTATGATCGCTTTGTTGCTCATCAAAATTATACGGAAAAAAGCGCGCAATCGATTTTTCGCCTAGAAATTACCCTAAAAAGTCGGTTTTTACAAAAAAATCGGAAAAAAAATTTTTTCGAAAAAATTCACGTTCAATGCGGTCGCTGATCGACAGTAGTTCCAACAAATCCCTATAACGATGCGTGATCATGAACATTCTCATGTGACCGATTTATTCTGCCACACCCTGTATTTATAAATATATATTTTACAATATTCCTCAGACGAATAGCTGACGTGTCGAGTACCTGGGATGGACATATGTTTTTATGTAATATCATTTCATTTTTTGCAAATAAGTTTGCATGTACACTACACTGAGAACTTAATGTAGGTAATGAAGAAAATGCATCGAAACAATATACTTGTTGTTAAATTGAGGGACCAGGGGCAGACGATGATGAAGGTCAGAATTTAATTACAAGGTGGGGCTAAATGAAGCGACACGAAATGTTGATGGGTGGCCTATGGAGGGGTTCCAGTCAGATGTCGAAGTGTTATAGGTGAACATGGCAACATATGTGTAGTAGAACACCTATATGGCAGAACGCGGTAACCCCAAAATGTTCGAACTTTCGAGACATCGTCTCTTAAATATACGAATTGGGCACTCGGTAAACGGTGTTTTCTAGTTCTATCGTTTCATAATTTCGATATTTGGGAGAGCCAGTGAAACATGATGTGTCATTTTGTACGGGAATTAATTTATCCACAGGTTTATGGCATGCAATTGATTGCGAGGCATCACAACATCCCTATATTTGTGCATTTAATTTTTCCGTTTGTACCTAAGACGTTAGTTTTCATTAAATTTATTCATAAATAAAAAATTTCTAACATAAAAAAATTGGTTCGAAGAATAACAGGTGTTTTGACGACTTAATATATTAACACTCATAAGGCGGTTTGTGCTTTGGAGTATTTGTGTAGAGCTAAGCTGAGGAACAAGGCAAAAAAATTTTTCCGCGAAAAACGTTCTACGGGTCTATAAAAAGCCTCTTCGAATCCCAGTACTTTTTGCATTATAAACGATTTTTTGTTTCGATCATACAGGGTGTCCCAAAATTTTTTACGCTAAAAAATGATTATAACTTTTTCAAATAAATCCGTTTTCGATAATTCTTTTTTTATTTTCATCCAGAGACAATATGCTTTTTATAGACCCGTAGAACGTTTTTCGCAAAAAATCTTTTTTTTGCATTGTCCCACATGCTTAGCTCTATCAAAAAATATGGCTTGATTGATCAAAAATACTGCAACGCATAAACCGCCTTTAAGTATTAATTTTGTCTATTAAATAGATTCGAATTTATCGTCGAACTAACGATAATAAGTGGATTAACTGGAATAACTTCTGCTTTTTTTCCAAGTATCTTACGAATTAATTGATATGTAAATCTTCTATATGGCTTGATTGTTGTCAGCATCGTAATAATGTCTCCAACAGAATGTAATGTAAAAACTACCAAAATCATCTCCTCGTACACATTAACACTATTAATATATTTCGAAAAATATATTAGTAGATATAGCACCATCACAGGTATTACTAGAAAAATCACCAAAATCAAGCAATGAATACTCAATGCCATCATTAGCATACGATTTAATTTAAGTGTCGTAGCTGACATTTGGGTATGACGCATGATGTAGTGAACTCTACGTGAATAAATATTGCCAATGATAACAATCGAAATGGGAATTAATAAAAGAGCAATTCCTTCCATTGCACCAACAGCATAGTCAGGAAATGCGCAAACATCTAAATCACATCCAGAAGTAGTTGGTTCGAGTTCATAGACAGTTTTCATCGGTGGAACTGCTTCGATAACGTTTTTATAAAGTTGGTTGAAGTCTTTAGGATAAGCCGCAAGGAGAACTAATGGCCCTAAATGTGAATGAATTTTTAAGTGATGGTAGTTTGGCCACCTCCTTGTCAGATGGAGTGGCCCGGCTAGTATAGCCTGAATCCGGATCGGAGGAAGAAAAGTGCCTGGCAGCTCTCCCATGACAGAATAGACTCTCTGGTAATCTCACACGGTACTCGATGTCCTGTCCCAGATACTCAATGACATGTCACTACGGTGAACGAGAGCGTCTTTATGGATAAGGATGCCACGAGAATGATGAACGATAAATCAAACCATAAAGGGCAGCGTTCAATCTGAGATGAGTTGTTGAGTTAAGAGACGACCAAGTTTTCGTGAAAAATTGAAAAAATTGGCTTTTGTTTCATCTTGTTTCGTCGAAAAAAGATGAAAAAAAGTGAAAAAATAGACAATTTTCACGAAAACTTGGTTAAGCTGGCGTTTTTACGTTTCGGGAGTGCGCGCAATCGATTTCTCGCATCAAATTACCCCCAATAGGGTCATTTTTACGAAAAAATTTTTTCTCCCAAATAGTCACAAAATGCACCCCTTTAAGAAAAGACTGGCTAAAAAATTTATAACGGAGTTGAAAAGTTTTGACTAGATTTTAAATAAATAAATGAAAAGTGAAATGGAAATAAAGTAAATGATAAAAAAAATGACTAGGTGATAAAAAAAATTAGTAAACATCGAATGATACAACTCTTACAGTCCAGATCATCTGCCCGACTGTAGCCGCGTCTGTTCATACTTTCCGAACAGTCTGTACCTTCTGTACCGCTTCATACTATCATTAAGATCGGGATCCTACGTACAGTCCCTCTGTACTAATGGATCTAAAAAATCCGTTAACTTACATTCAAAAATCAATATAGCCAAAGAAATACTAATAATATAAACTTTTATAATAGTTTTTTCTTCATGAATTAGTGAACCTAACCAGGAATCATAAAATACAGCTAAAACTCGAAAAATCATCGAAAAATATAGCGAATGAGTCATTCCTATAATTAAAAGAAAAAGTATAGCAAAAATAGTTAAAATCATATTTGGACCAAACAATTGAAATGGTCCAATCGAATAAGCCATAACGAAAGGATAAATAAACAGAGGTATTGGTTGCCACAAGATTAAGAATGCGTCGAATAGAAAGTTCCATATTAGTTGGTTTAATAATAAATATTTGTAAAGCCCCATTTCTTTGGTAGATTTTTTGATTACTACAAAAGAAGCATATAGCAGCATGATGAATGAAATGGCGAAGATAGAATATTCGATAGTTCGGCAGATTCGATTCATTTCTGGACGATAAAGATCTTCTAATTTAAGTGAATAATTACCGACGTCGAAAAGACCACTCATGACGCTCGAAATGCTTTTAACAAGAATTCAATCTCGAAAGCTTACTAAGATTTGATGAAGTTTTAGTTATGTTAGAAGTTTTCTCGAAGTTTTGAGAAATGAATAAGCAGGTGTTTCTTTTTACAGGGTGTGGCAGAATAAACCGGTCACCTGAAAATGTTTATTTTATCTATTATTTTGTTTTTTCTTACATGCGATTTCAGGTTGGTTGTTTTTGCCACTATTTTAGCACCAATTTTTCAGTTGTTTAACCACAAAATGATCGAATTTGGGCAAAAGAAGCGCCAGAAACCAAGGAATGAGTTGTTGAAAGAACACAAAAGCCTAAAAGTGTGATGGTTTATGCAGCTAAGAAGGAGTTAGGATCAATCGGTGGAATTACATGGAAATACTGGAAGAACACCTCCTTTCTTAGGTAAGCGATCTTTTCGGTGATGAAAAATGGTGCTTTCAGAAAGATTCAGCTCCTGCTTATAAGGCAAACGAAACTCAAGATTGGCTGTCTGAACATTGTCCTGGTTTCATCAAAGAGAAGAATGGCCACCAAATTTACCCGATTTAAACCCTCTTGATTATGCTGTATGGAGTATTCTTGAAGGAAAGGCATGCGCAAAACCACAAGGTTGTTGAAAGTTTGAAGCGCGCATTGATCAAAGCCTGGAATGAGATAACTATGGAAATGTTGGAAAAAATTGTTGATAATTTTCCCAAGCGGTTGAAAGCCTGAATAGAAGCTAAGGGCGATCATTTTGAATAGTTTTGTTTATAATTGTCGTTTTTGTTATTGTTTCAATAAAAAATCCCTATAACGATGTGTGATTATGAACATTTTTATGTGACCGGTTTATTCTGCCGCACCATGTACTGTGTTCGTTCATTGTTTTTTTGTATCGATTGATGTATATGTATATAAATTGATATTTTACGATATTCCTCAGACGAATAGCTGACGTAGCCGATTACCTGGAATGGACTTATGTTTTTATGTAATGTTATTTCATTTTTTGTGTGAATAAATTTACACGTACACTAGAGAACTTAATGTAAGTAATGAAGAAAGTGCATCAAAACAACATACTTTTTGTTAAATTGGGGGACCAAGGACAGACGATGGTGAAGGTTGATTCAGAGTTTAATTACAAGGTGGGGCTAAATGAAGCGACACCAAATGTTGATGGGTGGCCTGTGGAGGAGTTCCAGTCAGAAGTGTTGTAAGTCAACAAGTATGGTAACACATGTGTAGTAGAACACTTGTATGGTAGAACACAACACTGGTACATGTACCTTTGTTGTGTGATACCACATATGTGGGATCACACATGTGTGAAACACCAAGGCATTCTATGACACATATGTTTGACCGCACATGTGTGGACACACAACACTTTCAGCCTCATCCTTAGTCCACAAACATTGTAAGACTCGTGGCCGAAAGTGTTATGAGTCCACACATTTGTGGTCACATATGTTTGGTAGAACACCCATGCTGTACAATTCAACACCGATACAATACATGTGTTGTACCATATATGCTTGGTATCTGTGTTGTGTGATACCACACGGGTGTTCTACCACACATGTATGAGCACACATTGTGGACACAACACTTTCGGTTTCCGGTTTAAGAAACTGAGCCGAAACTGCTGAGTTCAAATCAGGGTTGGGTCACTGATCTTTTGCCAAGAAGCTGAGTGCTTGTATGACGGAATATGTTAAATTGTAGTTAGATATAGAGGCGTTCCAACTTAAAACATCTCAGGCTGGCTTTGCTAAACTCGAGGCATTTCCCATATCTAGAGGTATACAAGGAGGGGATTCGGACCATATCTGGACCGGCGACTCCGTGAAAATCAGGAGTCCGTGTATCGGACCCTATGCAAATAAGCCCTGAAGTATCGTGTGTCGATCCTCCTAATCCTAAAGGTTCGGCCCAACAAACGTTATTGAGTTTGGATGATCATGGACGTTGTAGGGTCGATATGGACGAAGATGAACTAACAATTGCTGCCAGATTGTATAGACATATGACATGTTTGGTATTAAAAGATCAAAACTGTTCGAAAATATTTTTATTCATTTATATTCATTTTTCTGTCGAATTCATTTGATTCAAATCAAATTTTACAACATCATGTTATCGTTACACTTTGAGCAAACCCAACTCTCTTGTTAGCTTTATCAAACACCGTATAATAAGGTCGGATAAAAACATCCCCAAGAATCCACATATTCAACGGTCCTGAAGACATTATTCCAAGCAAACACACTTGTTTTTCTTTTTTATTGAACTAAAAACCTCTTATGATCCATAAATAATCGATTAATACCTGTTGAATATAATTTTCTGGTGTTAAATCAAACGTGTTGTTGTTGATATAAAACGTTAGTGTCGGAAAGGTGGATTTTTGAGTACAATTGACTTTGTAGGTGCCATCTTTTTTAGCTTTTGCTTGAACAAGTGTTAGGATCACGTCGATGGTGGAAGGTGGACCGGCTATGAGTGATGTTCCAGTGTCGACGATGCCAAATGTTTGGTTGCCTATTAGTTGAGTTCCAAAATAAACGGAGTTTATTTTGATACGCCAATAGTCAGTTTTGGCGAGTGGAATCCAGGTTATTTCGCCCTAAATGATATGTTTTTTGAGGAATTATAGAATTAATGATGCTTAGGGGGGTTCGAATTTCATCGGACTCATCTATATGCTAGCCATTTTTCTTTGGTTCGCCTTTTGTCCCTCTATAAGATGGAGGGACATCTATAACTTTTTTCAAATCTCATCCAATTCTGTGGCCTTACTTAGACTCAAACCCGTTTAAAAGATTGAAAAAATCTTGTAAATACGAAAATTATGATGTGATTTTTCAAATTTTTTTGTAAAACGGCTTATCACTTAATCGTTGTTAATTGGTCGATCTATGGATTGTACGAATAACCTCTTGAACTTTCATAACATGTGCCTCTCTGAACACTCCTACTCATTGATCGTTATTCAGGTGGTCCAAAGATCGTTAGATTTACCCCAAAAAATTCTATGAAACAAAACTTTCTTACTGTATATTTAGTTGAATCGATCCCGCATATAGACATTTCACCACCTCCGGTAGTTTTCTCTGTATTTGGATTCAACCAAAAGGCGAATACTTCTTCCGGACAATTGGATTTGTTTCGAAAAATTTGATCAATTGGTTGTTTAATTTTTCCTACTGACATAGAATTCCATGCCATTCCAAGGATTCCGTCGAAAGCTCCCTGAAAAGATAAATTTTGTTTATGCCAACCTTGGAGGGGCGAATCTCCGAAAAAATTTTTTAAATATGCTTTTAGGGATAATTTATTGCGGGGAATCGATTGAGATCATTCACGAACCTTGAAAATGCTTCTGTGGAAAATTTTGTTTGCCGTGGATCTTTTGGAAAGTAGGGGTGAACAACTTGAATAATTATAGAAGTTTAAGTAAAGTTGAATTCAGGGCCGGTCCTCTGAAAAGCTCTAACTTTTATCGGAAATAAGCTAAACAACAGTCAAAGACACGTTAGACACCACACGACCATCAAGGGCAGAAGCTCGACGCTGAAATGGCTTCTTTTCCCGGTTTTCCATCGGTTTATACCCTCGAAGATCACTTCTCGCCACTTATCTAGATAAAGCTAACTCTTGATAAATATGTTTTGAAATACAGAATTCTGTTTCCTATCCTAAGAGTATGATGAGCCCATTTTATCCGATTCTGAGCTTCTAGCATCTGCCGATTGGTCTAATATTAGGCAAGATCTACCAGCCAAAAGCTACGCCCCTACATTCTTTCTTTCGACCGTTCTATGTTTTAATCTCATAAAAGCTTCGAGCTATACCATGAAGCACTACATCATGTTAAAGCGCAGTCTCCGTTCAAAGTCCATGTTAAAACTAGGGCTGAGCATTTTGCAGGGTTTTTGAAACCCCGCAGCTAAGATCTCATTACCCCGCAATAAAAAGTTGCGGAGTTTCACCAAACCCCGCAGGTTTTTATTATCAAAACCTACGGGGTTTAATGAAACCCCGCAACTTTTTATTGCTAACGAGATCTCAGCTGCGGGGCTTCAAAAACCCCGCAAAACGCTCAGCCAGTGTTGTCCCCTGTACACATGAGTACACATATGTTTGTATACACATTCTGTACACAACACACGTGTACACAAATACATGTATACACACTGTGTACACATGAGTACTCGTGAGTTGAACACATTGACCCAAAATTTTATTTTGTCGTGAATAACAAATCTATAAAGGAAATAAATTCAAATTCGATTCCTACGACGATTTCGCTCGTGTGTACACAACACATGTGTATACAAACACATGTGTACACGGGACAACACTGCGCTCAGCCCTATTTAAAACACAATTCAAGATCAGCTTTAAGATACAACGTCATCCCTGAATAATAAGAAAGGTGTAGAGAAAGAAATTGTACACCATACAAGGCGTGAAGTTCAAGCAAGTTATCTGGAAAACTTTATATCAGCGGGGAGGCATTTGTATGGGTATTATCTCGAGTTTTCTATACTTCCTTGACTCTGATTTAGGGAAAATTTGAATTGAAAAATCTCAAAATTCGAATCAGGAAAAAGATTTTAAGATTTAAAAATGTTCGCAATCGATTCTATGCATAGAAATACCTCTAATAGGGTCCATATCATCAAAATTTTTCATATATTTGAAAAAAATGATGTAGATAAAAGGTAGTTTTGAGGTTTGAAACAATTTTTACTAGAGTTAGGAAACCGAAATCGAAAAAAGTCGAAATCAAAACCGTTCGAGAAAAAACGAAACCAAAATCGATCCATTTTCTATCGGTCTCCTAACTCTAGTTTTTACCTTTCTTGAGACCTACCTTCACAGTTTTCTTTGTCACACAAGCAAAACGTTGATTTTTATTAGTACAAGCGTCAACACCTAAACCGTCTAACTAAAATTAAATTTTTGTTTTTATTTCGGATTCTAAACTTACGCAAACTATATCTTTCATTATCGGTCCTTTTGCCATCCCTTTTCCGTATTTGATCGAAATCCGTCTCTTTGTACTCTTACATGTAGTCGAAATATTACAATTAAAGGTGTTGTACTTTTTATGTTTTTTCTCAGCCCCTTTCTGATAAGGTACCCATAAATTTGAAGAGCCGGTGTCGAATACAATTAGAAATTGTTGTGGAGGTGTTCCAATGGTGATATATCCTGCGTAGTAGGAGCCCTAAAATTTTTTAAGTTTCTCTTATGAAAATCTAATGACACATAATCAAAATGAGGCTAACAAGTTGGAGAAACGATCCGAAACCGGTGGAAACTAAAAAAAACACTTAGATCATCGACATATGCTCTCAAAGCATAGACAAAAAAGAGTTGGGATCCTAGTCTTCGCAAATGAACGAATCCAAGGATCTATGAAGCCTGGGCGTTGGCCTCATTTGAATTCTCTTGAGCCTGCCTCATGTTAAGACAAGGACTGTTCTCAAATAATTAAAGGGGGTGAAAAGAAGAGAATATTCTCAAAAAAAATTTTAAAATTACTTTCCTAGGGGTAATTTTATGCGAAAAATCGATTGCACATACTCCCGAAATTTGAAAACGTCAACTTGACCTGGTTTCGATCACTAGGGTCTCTTGATACCCCCTCCCACTCGGGGGCGGGTAGAGTCTCTAGTGATCAAAACCAGATCAAGATGACGTTTTCAAATTTCGGGAGTGTGTGCAATCGACTTTTCGCATAAAATTACCCCTAGAAAAGTGATTTTACAAACATTTTTTTTGAGAATAGTCTCTTCTTTTCATCCCCTTTTAAGAAAAAATTTGAACTGGTCTCGGACCTCTTACGAAAGGGTTGGATCGAAGGATTGCGAGAGCATGGGTCGATTGAATGTGGAGTGGAGGATGGGACGTCAAACATGAGAGAAAAAGCGTCTTCAGTCAGGGGGAGGAGTAGGTCGCGACAATTTTTGGATTTTCGAACTAACTTCATCTAAATTGGAACACTTACTAATCCATATGCAGTTAAACTCTGTGTCGAAACATAAAGTGATGTAAAAGAAGAAGCAGCATTCCGTGTTGCTGTCAGGAGATTACTATATTTTGATTGTAAATCATTCTCTATCTGACTCCGGTTAAAATGTGATCGTTTGATTTGAACTCCTCCAGGAATGGAAACTCTGAGAAATCATTTGGTACTTCATTTCAACAGTGTTTTAATCAACACTTACTTATATTGAGCTGAAGAATATCCAATCGATATTGAAATTATAAAAAATATCCGAACGATCATTTAAATTAATTAAAACAACCAGTCGATACCCATTCTCAACACTCGTATTATGATAAATGAGAAGAACTCAAAAATATAAACGAGCTTTGGGTGATCCTGCCATAAAATGTTTTAATGAAACGATTATTTATACGCATGAAGATAAACTTCCTCACACTTGTTTATTACACGAGAATTTTATGCAAAAACAAAGGTAGACACTGAAACTCGTTTCTCAACCACTAATGCAGCCAAATACAAATCTCTACTGCGGCCAATCTCGTAATTCTCAGACTAAAATATGAGATGTGTGTCGCATCCGATCCAGAATTTTGTCTGAATCCGATTTAGACGTCCGATTCAGAATCAGAGTCTAAATCCCAGATCGGACGTTCCATCTAGAGTCATCTGGGTCGGACATCCGATCTAAAAAACTGATTTAGATCGGATGTCCGATCCGGAACCAACAATCAAATCGCTTTATTAGGCTTAGCTAAGGCTAAGCCTAAGGCTAAGCCTAAGGCTAAGCCTAAGGCTAAGCCTAAGGCTAAGGCTAAGCCTAAGCCTAAGCCTAAGCCTAAAGCCAAGCCTAAGCCTTGTGCTAAGCCTAAAGCCAAGCCTAAGGCTAAGGCCAAGCCTAAGGCTAAGCCTAAGGCCTAAGTCTAAGGCTAAGCCTAAAGCTAAATAGAGTCCTTTCCGTCGGCTTGCTCAATCAACTTTTTTTTATTAAGTTTTTATTTCGATCGATACATGATTGCATTTTTATTTCGATTA
>OZJO01005557.1:0-12598 GCA_900406225.1 Acrobeloides nanus | reverse complement strand
TCTGATACATGCCTCAAATCTAGAAGATAAAACCAGTTCAATTCTTGTAACCTTGACTTGCTCAGATGGCAAACAGCATCTTATACGAGATGGCCGTGCATCTTTATCTTTAGTTTTTATTTTGGCAGCTTTTACAATTTCTATCTTTAATTTTTCTTATTTAGCCTAACAAGGAACCATCTCGAAGTGTGATATCGAAACTTATCCCAAATTGTTCTGCATATATGAGACTTCCTACCAAAAGTGATCAAATTTTTTTCTCGTGAAACATTTTTGATTTTCCCTATAGCTCCAAAGCGGTCGATTTTTAGTAGAAATTCAACATAAAAATTCGAAAAATTTTGATTTTTAAGCAAATTTTGCTGTGAAATCACATTATTGGTTGTTACAAATTTTCAACAAAGATTCGCTAAAAATTGAAAATTTTCGAGTTTTTGTGCTGAACTGCTACTAAAAATCGACCCCATTGGAGCTATAGAGAAAATCAAAAATGTCTTACGGGGAAAAAATCCGATCACTTTTGATAGGAAAGGAAGTCATATATGAGGAACAATTTTGGATAGATTTCGATAACGATTTCGCTGTCACATACACCTATTCTTTTACAGGAATAGAAACGGGTCGTTTGATGTTTCGAAACTTGACATTTTGAAACGTTTTTATGTTGTTGAGGATTTCTCCAGAAATACAAAGCCAATCCTGATAGTTTTGGTGCCGTTAGAAAGCTGAATTTCAAGCAATCAAATGACACCAAAATCATGCCATCACTCTTCATGGTTGCTGAGATATTGCATAATTAGTAAAAAAATGTCGAAAAAACTGACATTTTTTACTAATTATGCAATATCTTCGCAACCATGAAGAATGATGGTATGATTTTGGTGTCATTCGATTGCTACGAAATCCAGCTTTCTAACCACACCAAAACTATCAGAATTGGCTTTGTATTTCCGGAGAAATCCTCAACATTAAAAACGTTTCGAAACATCAAACAACCTACTTGCACATGTGCAAGTAAAAAATTTTTTTGAAATTCAAGTAGCTCCGTTACCGAGTATAAAAAGCATTCATTTTCGTTGCCAATTTAGATGCGCCAATATTTGATTCTTGGATTATTGTTAGTATGCTTTGAAATATCTATGGGATGCCTTGGAGGTTTGGGAGGAGGAGGAGGTCAGTTTTCTAATTAAGTTCAAGTAAAATCAGTTTTTAAAGGTGGTGGATCTTGCTGCTGTCCTAGTGCACAAAGATCTTGTGCCCCTAGCGTACCTGTATGTGGAGGCTGGTAAGTTTAATCTATTACAGAGTGAGACAAAAAACCGTACTTTTGCGTTTTTTGGTGAAAAATTTTCAAAATTTTTTTTTCAAAATCACCTATAAGGGGTATCTTCATGCGATTTTTGAAAAAAATTTTGAAAATTTTGCGCCAAAAACGCAAAAGTACGGTTTTTTGGCTCGCCCTGTAAGATTATGACAAATTTATAAGTTATATTTGTTTAGTGGTGGTGGCGGGTTTGGCGGTGGTGGTGGAGGAGGGTGTGGTGGAGGTGGTTGTGATACGGGATGTTCAGGAGGAGGAGGATGTGGCTCTGGTTATGGCGGTCCTCCTCCCCCACCTCCGGCCTTTAGTTCCGGCGGCTCTAGTTATGGTGAGTGAAGTTAATGGGCCGTATGCACAACTGACGCTAAAGCTATTAGCTGTAGCTAACGCTAATAGCTGCAGTTGTGCATACTAGCTATAGCTATTAGCGTTAGCCACAGCTAATAGCGTTAGCGTCAGTTGTGCATACGGCTCAATTTTTCATATTTTACACATTTTTAGCCTTACATCCACCTCCCCCACCTCCGTCCTTTAATTCCGGTGGCTCTTACGTACAGCCTTTAGCCCCAGTACCCCAAGCCGGTTATGCCGGCGCCAATCCCGGTGGTTCTTATTCTGGCGGCGGTATTAGTGGTGGTTCAAGTTATTCTTCCGGTGGCTCAAATTATGTTGCTGGTCCGGCAAATTATGCTAAAGGAAAGAAGAAATAAGTTTTTCAAGCGTCGAACAAAAATCATATTTCATGTCTGTAAATATAAATGAGAAATTTTGTTAGTATTCATGTAGTTTTTTAATCTAGCATTCCATATTCTGATATTATAAAATATATAGGGGAACATTTTATGGACATACAAAAAAAGTTGACGCATATTCTACGAATGTGTTAAGAAACTTTGAAATTAAATAACTGACTTTTTCCGAGTTTTTTCAATTTTTAAGCTAAAAAAAATTGAATTTTCATCGTTTTTTGAGCTCAGAAATTGAATTTTCACCGATTTTTGAGCTCAAAAATTGAATTTTCACCCATTTTTGAGCTCAAAAATCAAATTTTTTTAATAGAAAAATATAAATGACCTAGTTTGCCATACCAATTATCATGTCATAAAACCCAATGACTCATCTCGTCTGTACCTTTATATCACTCATTAAAATTTTTAAAACTGAATCCAGTTTTGGCGGCCATTTTCAATACCGGACATGTAATCTCTCGGATGCAATTTCATGCGACATTGAACTTTGTGCCTGTTCGTCCAGTTCCAATCATCGGAATGCCTCGCCGCTTCAAAAAGTTGACCATCTTTTTCGATGATATGAAAGTGAAAATGTATATATCGCATTATCGATGTGCGCCGCAAAACAAATCCGAATTCTACATCAGAGGTGCGCATCCCTTTCATCAAAACGGCCCAGGAAAAAACCGGATATCCAATGTCCACCTTTCGAACGAGGGAGTCTCTCTGCCTTTGGCCCGATCATACCCCGAGTTCATTTAACCATTTTTGAGTGGTTAATTTGTACGAGCATTGTTGATTGATATCCTGTCTATTGTTTTGATTTATTATAACGTTAGTGCAAAAAATGGTAAGCTCGTTTTTTGTGTTACACTTTCTACTTCAATCGAAGCTCTGAAATTATGGAGGGAAGAACCGTGTTTCAAAATTTCAAAGAAAATTCTATAGTCTATGTCAGAGAGAGAGAGAAAATAAAAGCGCTGCTCACATAGCTTAGTGGAAGGCGAACATCCGATTTGACAAGTTAAGCAACGTTGGATCCGCAGGGTCAAAACTTTAGACTGCGATTTTTTACCCCAAAAAGTGTCATTTGTTGCCAAAAATATTATTTTTGAATTATTTTGAAAATTTTTTGGCACTATTCAGAGATTGACATATGGAATCCCCAAGCCCACGGGCATAAAAATACATGAATTATTAGAACCATCTTTAGTGGAGCCAGAAAATTATCATCCCAATATTGCTAGCGATATTATACCCTAAATGGGTGGAGAGTTGTATAGGTGGGAGTTTAAATGGTGGCTGTTGCTCTCAACCTTATACTCAATGTGGTGGAATTCCAGCTTGTCCATCGGCTGCCCCTTACTTGTAAGTTTATAGACTTATTCATGTAAAAGAATATAGCATGTGCCCCTTGGATACAAAAAATCAGTCGATTTGGAAATTTTTTTTGAAAATTCGATTTGTTTACCTGACTGCAAAAGCTTTTGGGCGCAAGGGGGAGCTGAACCCTTGCTAGTGTCGGTGATGCCGAACTCCTTGGCCCCTATAGGGGTTGTTCTATGTGGCAAATCACATTTCCTATGCGTGAAAATGCTTCCTTGACCTTGATTCAGGGTCGGTGTATTCAAAATTTTTAGTTTTTTATGTAAAAAATGAACTTTTCTGGGGATAAGGGTATTTTTATTACTTTTCGAATGCATCTCTGCGTGGTCGTATGTAGGGAAAAAATTATGTGAATTTTGAACACTATTCAATTTGGATGAAAATTCGAAAAACCCTAGAAGCGTCCATTTTTTACATAAAAAACTACATACAAAACGATGAGTGTTAATGGTAACACCAAAATGGTGTTCTTATGAACACCATTTATGTCGCCAATCTAACCAACAAGAATTGGTAGGCTTAAGCCTAAGGCTTAGGCTAAAACCTAAGGATTAGATTTAAACCTAGGGATTAGGTTTAAGCTTAAGACTTAGCCTAAGACTTAGGCTTAAGGCTAAGCCTAAGGCTTAAGCTTAAACTTAATCCCTAGGTTTAAACCTAATCCTTGGGTTTCAGCCTAAGCCTTAGGCTTAAGGCTAAGCTTTAAGCTTAAGCCTAAGCCTAGGCTTAAGGCTAAGCCTAAGCTTTAGGTTTAAACCTAAGCCTGAGTTCGAGTATGAACGCTTGTCTATTACTGAAAAAAATTTTATCGAAAGATCTTTTTTGTAACGAGATATCGAGTGCGAAAATTTGTCCCCGAACTTTTGCCCTCTGATAAAAAACAAACCTATCGTCACAAATTACAAATTATATCCACATCATCAAATTACAAATTACATCCACATCGAGATAAGCCAAGATCGCAGCTATTTGTTCAACTTCGCCAAGCCTTCTCCTAAAAAGCGACCGCCTTAAAATAAACAAAAACTATTACTTTTTTTCACGGAGAGATACAAAAAAGTGTCGCCCACATGACGAAATGGCGCAAAACACATGTATACCCTATTTCTATGCGGTGAACACGTATCCGCNCTTTTTTTCACGGAGAGATACAAAAAAGTGTCGCCCACATGACGAAATGGCGCAAAACACATGTATACCCTATTTCTATGCGGTGAACACGTATCCGCTATTATTTTTTAATGAAAATTTTTTCTTGGTGCTGAAAAAGGCTGAATTTTGGCCGAAAGAGTTCGACTCCCCTCTCATCAACATCAACTGGAGGATCGAAACCTATCCCCATATAGGGTTCCCCAATGATCAAAATAAAAATATATTGATAGGCAAAAGTTTTGCACGTAATTTTATGGGGTGTTTGCTTTAACAACTTTTTTTGATTCGCTAAAATAAAAATTTCGACCTTCAGGGATCGAACCAAGGACCGTTAGCGGGCAAATTGCGCCACTTGCCATTTTGCCATGTGAACGATATTTTCTATTATCTCTTCGTGAAAAAAGTAATATATAGGGCTGTAGGATGTTTCGACACAAAATTTTGAAAAGGCTTAAGCCTAAGCCTAAGGCTTAGAAAATGTAAATGTTTTGATTTTCGCTTCAATACACCGACCCTGAATCAAGGTCAAGGAAGTATTTTCACGCATCATGAATGCGCATGCATTCAATTCGCCGCATAGAACAACCCCTATAGGGGTCATTGTTAGAAAAAAATTTTCCCGGATTTTGAACCCTGACCATTTTAGGTAGCTAATCCTAACTAGTTACCGTTTAATTTAGACCTCAATACAATCAAGATGCTCATGTTGGAACAGTGGCTATACCTCGTACAAGTCGGCCTCGACCTCTGGCCCCATCTCGCACCTTTTCTGACTCCTTACTAGATCCATCATTAGTGGGTCCACCAGCACCACCATTTGCGGTGGCGATGGACCCTTCATTTAACCCCGGGCTAATTCCTCTAAAAGACCGTATGAAATAACACTCATGATTCATATGTTTGTATATATTTTTAATCTATAAAGGAATCCGAAGTGTGAAGCCGTTCAATACAGATTTTATATGGCAAAATATTTGTTTACTGCCATTGTGTGTGGGTGAATAAGCTGATACCCAAATGGAAAATTGACCTGTACTTTGTGCTTAAGAATATTTATATACTCACGGGGATGAAGAGATGTCTCATTTTTTGCTTAAACTTTTTTCCCGCGAATCAGCGATGCTACTACACAATAGAGGACCACCCACTTGAAAAAATTTTCGAAAATTTTTTTCTGAAAATGACACTTCTAGGGATAAAAAAACATGCGGGAAATCCGAATTTGGCATTTACAAAGCGAAAAAATGCTTCCCTGATTCAGGAAAGGCCTGTGTATTGAAGAGAAAGGCGCAAAAATGCGATTTTTCGACTTTTCGCTTCAATATACCGGCCTTCCCTGAAACAGGGAAGTGTTTTTTGCTTTGACAAGGGTGTTTCAACAGGTCGGAAACGCCATTACTTTGTTGATTTTTCAATACGGTCCTTTGTAAGATGGAAGCGAGAGACGATTCTGAACAACTTGTAGAAGACTTCTTCAAAATTTGTATTTATAAAAAATTTTATTTTTCAGAAACTTTAAACGTGAATGCAGGTGTGATTAGAACACTCGACCTGCTAGATCTAGAGACTGATGCACTACAACTGCGCCATAAAGGCGAGAATTAACGATCTTAAAATTTATATATGAAACTTTGAATGTGAATTTTCTTACTATTTCCATGCTTCAATTTGTTTAATTTTTACATATTCTGAAAGAGAAAATTTTTTCCTACAACTTTATCAAAAAATTTTTTAAAATTTATGTAAAAAATGTTGAAAAAAATCAACTCGACGCAGGTGAGATTCGAACACTCGACTTATGAGATCTAGAGTCTGACGCACTACCACTGCACCATAAAGACGATAATTAACGATCTTAAAATTTATAAGTATATTTTTGTCAAAAATTTTAACGAAACAAAAATAAAAATTTTTTGATAAAGTTGTAGGAAAAAATTTTCTCTTTCAGAATATGTAAAAATTTAAAAAATTGAACCATGGGAAAAATGGAAAATTACGTTCAAAGTCTTTAAAAATTTTTTATAAATACAAATTTCGAAGAAGTCTTCTATAAACTGTTCAGAATTGCCTCGCTTACAAAAGAGCGTATCGAAACATTTTTTAAGGAAGCCAAGAAATCAAAATAGTAGCGTTTACGATCTGTTGAAAAACACCTTGTATTTGTTCCGGTCACTACCACTGTGTGTGTGTGGGTGAATAAGCTGATAACCCAAAATGGAAAACTGACCTGTACTTAAAAATATTTATATGTACTGATACTCACGAGGACGAAGAGATGTTCGATGTTTCATTTTGCTTAACACGGGAATACTCCTTCAAATTTCCGGTTTATTCAGTTATTTTCAGCTATTCTGAGCAACATTCAAAAAATTTTTTTGAAAAAAGTTATTATTTATAAAAAGAAAAAAATTCATGTTAAATATAAGCAAAATTAAAAATCCGATTTTTATCGTGAACTTGGTTCAGTGGTAGTGTTCCAAGATTCGAGTCTAAGGGTATCGGGTTCGAATCCCACCTGAGTCGATTTGATTTTGCCTCAAAAATAATCTAGGCTAGACAACTTTTTTTCAAAAAAACGTTTTGAAAAAAAAGTTGTCTAGCCTAGATTATTTTTGAGGCAAAATCAAATCGACTCAGGTGGGATTCGAACCCGAGACCCTTAGACTCGAATCTTGGAACACTACCACTGAACCAAGTTCACGATAAAAATCGGATTTTGAATTTTGCTTATAATTTAACATGAATTTTTTAAATTAGGGATTTCGTTTCAAAAAGTTGTCTAACCATGGAATAGATCAGCTTTTTTCGCAAATCAAATCAACTCAGGTGGGATTCGAACCCGAGACCCTTAGTCTCGAAGCGTTGGAGCACTACCACTTGGCTAAGTTCACGATAAAAATCGGATTTTGAATTTTGCTTATAATTTAATATGAATTTTTTAACAACTTTTTTCAAAAAAATTTTTTTGAATGTTGCTCAGAATAGCTTCAAATAACAGAATATACCGGAAATTTGAAAGAATATTCCCGTGTTAAACTTTTTTTCACGAATTTCTCATGCATCAAAGAGACTGATGAATGAAGAACACACTTTTTTGCCGTATTATTTTAATCTTTTTTGTTTTAAGTTTCCGCATATAATTTTGAATAGGAAAAAACGAAAGTTCAATTTCAATAGCATACAATGAAATTTCTGTGTTTCTTTCTCAAATATACTTCGCGGTCATTTAGTCGAAAATTCCTTGGCAATGAATGCCTCTGATTCATATACGTTTCTTGTATGTTCATATACGGATTTTCGTTTGACATTTGGATGCTTTTTTGTTACAAGTGATTTCAAAGTGTTTCAGCTTGAAAGCACTAGTCTACTTTTGAACAAACTGTTTTATAAAGAAGTTCACGTTTTGGAAAATCGTTTCAATAAACAGCTTTCATTGAATCAGGGATCGATCCCTTTGCTTCAATAAACAAAACATATTCAAATGTTTCAAGTAAAGGGATTGATCCCTGATTCAATGAAAGCAGTTTATTGAAACGATTTCGTAAATCATTATAAAATTCAAAATGCTAACATTTTGAGAAAAAAATACATAGAAAATTTTTTATAACACATCGAGACGAACCAAATGGCACCAAAATTATCCAATTTGAACATTGTTTTGGGTTATTGAAACGAAAACCCTGATTCATGTTTTCGTTTCAATAACCCAAAATATTGTTTAAATTCAATAATTTTGGTGTCATTTGATTCGTCTCGATGAGTTATAAAAAATTTGTTCTATGTATTTCTTCTCAAAATGTCAGCATTTTGAATTTTATAATGATTTACGAAATCGTTTCAATAAACAGCCTTCATTGAATCAGGGATCAATCCCTTCGCTTGTATATTGAAGCAAAGGGATTGATCCCTGATTCAATGAAGGCTGTTTATTGAAACGATTTTGTTTCGCATCTATCTCGAAAGGGTTAACGAATTAGAATTTGTTTCCAGAGCAAAAGTTGATCGCCACAATGTGAACTTTCTTATAAAAAAGTTTGTTCAAAAGTGGACTGATCCTTTAAGTAAAGTGGTACTATTTCTGCGTAAATTTGCATAAATTGAAACATGCCTGAGCCTGTTGTTGAACGAACTCAATGGAATAGTCAGACTCAATTTCTTCTATCTTGCATTGGCTATGCTGTTGGTTTGGGAAACATTTGGCGCTTCCCAAGCCTGGCCTATGAAAATGGTGGAGGTAGGCAAATATACTTCGGCATAGAAAATACACTTTTAATATAGGTGCTTTTCTAATCCCTTATTTGTGTTGTTCCTTTTTCTTTGGTCTGCCAATTCTCTACCTGGAGCTCAGTCTTGGACAGTTCGCCAAAGCCGGTCCAGCTGTTGTCTATGGCCGGATTAGACCTTTATTTCACGGTAACTTTTCAATTGAAACCTTTTAAAGGACCTGTCTATTTTTGGGGAAATGATGCTATGTGATAGAGCACAAAATTTCGAGCATTTTTTGTCTTTACGGCACTACTTGAAAATCTAACTGTAAACAGTTATGAGCGAAACAAAATTGTAAAAAATTTCAAACGGGTTTGTACATTGAAACGAAGAGCCTGCAATGAAATTTTGCATTGAAAAAAGAAAGATGGAATTTTTTATACCTCATCGAGACGAATAAAATGACACCAAAATTATTGAATTCGAAAAACGTTTTGTGTTATTGAAACGAAAACTCTGATTCAGAATTTTCGTTTCAATAACCCAAAACAATTTTCAAATTCAATAATTTTGGCGTCATTTTACTCGTTTCGATGAGATATAAAAAAACCAACTATCTTTTCTCCTAAATTAACAATGATCTTGAATTTTATAATATTTATTAAATCGTTTCAATGCAAAATTTCATTGCAGGCTCTTCGTTTCAATGTACAAACTCGTTTGAAAATTTTTTTTACAATTTTATTTCGATTTTCGAGAAAATTGCGTTTGAAATTTTCATGTTTTCGTTGTAATACACAAACTTTTTTGAATTTTTAATCGATTTTTTCAATTTTCATAAAATAAACATTGTAGAAATTTTTTATAGCTAAATGAGACGAACAAAATGACACCAAAATTATCGAATTTGAAAATTGTTTTGGGTTATTGAAGCGAAAATTTTGATTCAGGGTTTTCGTTTCAATAACCCAAAACAATTTTCAAATTGGATAATTTTTGTGTCATTTTACTCGTTTCATAGAGACGAATAATCTGCGATCGATCGGGGGATCACAACATGTTAATAACATTTTTAAAATTTAGGTGTCGGCTGGGGCATGTCTGCATTGTCACTCTTGGTACGTATTAAAAACAATTTTCTCATTTCAAAATTTGGAGCTACACTATTTGTGTGGCACTTATCATGGTCCAAAAAATTCTCTCCTTTAAAATCAACTGAAAAACTTCTATTTAGAGTTTTTTAAATAACATCATGTCCATCGACTAAAAAACCCTAAATAGAAGTTTTTCAGTTGATTTTAAAAAATTTTGAATTTTGGACGATGAAAAGTGCCACACAGATAGTGAACTAGCTCCCAAAATTTTTATCTAGGTGGCTATTTATTACAATGTGATAGTCGCATGGGTCCTTATTTACTTGTTTGTTGTAGTGACCGGACGGTATCATCAATGGTCCTCTTGTATGAATGATTTCAACACAATTTGTTAGTTTGTTTTAGGGGCACTAGGAATGAATTCACTTCACACGTTTTTCAGAATCTAACTTCCGGGGGCTCTAGGAACAACGGACTTCCACAACGGAACTTTCACAACGGGGTTCAAAACGACATGCGGAAATTCCACAACAATTTTCACGGGAAAATCGACCGTTCCGCTTTTTTCGTTGTGGAAGTTCCTAGAGCCCTTCTGGGTACTAGAGTTTTTGGCAATGCAAGACAAGCTTTTGACAACGCGGCACTATAGCTTTTGGCAACGAGCTTTTCGTTGCCAAAAGCTCGTCGGTTTAAAAAAGTGGCGTTGCCAACAGCTCTAGTACCAACTTCCGTAGCTAACTTCCGCGAATCTAAACAAAATTTAGATTCATGAAGTTAGATACGGAAGTAAAAAAATTGAAGGTAGATTCGCGAATCTAAGGGCTAATACGTTCGGATGGCTCCCGAACGGACTTTAGTTCACTAATAACTTCACTAATTACGTTCGGACGCGTTCGGAAACATCACTAATAGGCACCCGAACGTTTCCGAACGCGTCCGAACGCCTATTAGTGATGTGTCGAACATCACTAATAGGCATTAGTGATGTTATTAGTGATAAATTAGTGAAGTCAAAAATTTCCGAACGAATTAGTGGCGGCCCTAACTTCCGTGAAGTGAAGTTCGTTCCTAATGCCGTTTTGGGTACGATTTTTAACCATGTTTTGTAACTTTCTAGATTGCGCGTCCAAGTTGGAAGACGAACGATGCACAAAGAATCTGAACGAATCTGCATTTTTCTTCAATAAAACATGCTTTTCAATGGCAAATACACTTATGCTGGATGTGAAAAATGCTACATTTCAAAAGTTTGATGGGATTAGTCCAACGGAGGAGTTTTTTGAGTGAGTTTTGTGTAGTAATTTTTTCAAAATTATTCAACAATGAAGATGAATAAGATTGTAAAAGAGATCTTTGGTGTCCCTGCCCTATGGAAGAAATTTCTTTTGTTAAGCCAAAAAAATTTTTTTATAGAAACTATGTCCTAGAGAAGACCCCAACAATGGATGAATTGGGTGGAATTAATTGGAAAGTGCTGATTGCGTTAGCTCTTGCTTGGCTGATCACCGCGCTAGTTTTAGTCAAAGGTAAACTGTCTAGATGCAGAAACTCGACTCGGATAGGGTGACATGCATATCTAGAAATGGAGGGGGGTAAAATAAAGTCAAAAAGGGGCATTCGCTAAAATCCAAGTTTGGAGGACTTTTCAAATACTTTTTACCTTGATAAAAAGTTACTACACACAATAGGGGGAGCCATTCACGTGAAAATTTGTTCGAAATTTTTTCTGGAAATGACCTTTCTAGGGGTAAAAACATGCGGGGAATCCGAATTTAACATTTTCGAAGCGAAAATCGCTTCCCTGGTTCAGGGAAGGCGTAAAAAACGCTTCCCTGATTCAGGGAAGACGTAAAAAAACGATTTCCTGATTCAAGGAAGGCGTATTATGTATTGAAGCGAACAGTCGCAAAAATGCGATTTTTGCCTAAAAACGACGGATTGTCGTGAGAATCAGCGAAAAAACACTTCCCTGATTCAGGGAAGGCGTATTGTGTATTGAAGCGAAAAAATTGTGTTTTACCTGATGAAGAGTTTGGGCCAGTCCTTACCTCAGACAGCAGCTGCTGCGTGGCTCAATCAGCTGCTGCGTGGATCAAACAGCAGCTGCGCCGCAGCGCGCCGCACGGACTAAACAGCTGCTGCACGCTGTGGCGCAGCTGCTGTCTAAGGCAAGGACTGGCCCTTTGACATGGTGTGAGTTGTCCGTGCGAAAAACTGTGCGAGTCGTCCGGGTGCAGGGGTCGAAAAAGGGGCATAAGCCCCTTTTCCGGCCGGGGCCATAACTTTAATAGATTAACGTTTCAGGCCTCCAAATTTCCTTCCCCTAGAGCCCCTACCCTCTAACTTTTGATGAGTAACATTTTTTGCGTTGATGAGACATTCTGAAAAAATTGTGGTTTATTGGAATGAAACGTTGATCTGTCAAAGTCATGGCGATTTTTCGAATACCGAAAAACCACAA
Organism: Acrobeloides nanus; assembly: GCA_900406225.1. Classification (NCBI taxonomy): domain Eukaryota; kingdom Metazoa; phylum Nematoda; class Chromadorea; order Rhabditida; family Cephalobidae; genus Acrobeloides; species Acrobeloides nanus. The sequence goes on along the minus strand of OZJO01005557.1, from coordinate 247 downwards.
TTTTTCAGAAGTTCTTGTCAACGCGAAAAAAATGTTCCTCATCAAAAGTTAGGGGGTAGGGGTTCTAGGGGGAGGAATGGCGCAAATTTGGAGGCCTAAAATGTTAAAGTTATGGCCTCGGCCGGCCCCCAAAAGCCCCCGGGGGCTGGCCCCCTTTTCGACCCTGTCCTGGTGCTCAAAAATTAGATTGCTGAAAATTCAGGTGTCGAAATGATCGGTAAAGCTGCGTTTATTACTGCCACAGTCC
>OZJO01005549.1:0-10911 GCA_900406225.1 Acrobeloides nanus | reverse complement strand
CCCCCAAATTGGCTAACTTTGTTCATGTCTCGAAAATATGCGCAATCGATTCCCTGCATAAAGTTACCCCTCCCCCCCCCCAGGAAGATGATTTTCGGACAAAAATTCGAAAATTTTTCTATTTTCGCTTCAATACATCCAAACCATACCCTGAATCAGGATCAAGGAAGCGTTTTTATGCTTCGGGAATGCGTACAATCGATTCACGGCATAAAATTACCCCTATATACAAAAAATTAGCCAATTTGGCAAAAAAAATTTTGGCATAAAACTATAGATACGCGGCATAGACCTTTAATTTATCGTTATATATGTTGTAGCCAAGACCAAGGCTAACAAGGGACCTTTCAGAACTGCGAACTCTGAATTTTTTTCAAACATAACTAGAAAAAAAGAGAAAAATACGGAGATTCCGAAAATAATAAGCATTTCATCCTATAGGTATGAAAATTTTTCGCAAATTGCATTACAAAATTGCAAAAAAATAATAATGTGGCAAAAATAAAAAGTAGGAACTGTAAAAAATAACAAAAAAAACTTTTCCTTTATAAAAAATTTTAATCCTATTTTCAACATGTACCTAATAGTGTAGTGGTAACTCTCTTGACTTTTACTCCGTAGATCTCGGGTTTGATACCCTGTTCCTACTTTTTATTTTTGCCACATTATTATTGTTTGCAATTTTGTAATGCAATTTGCGAAAAATTTTCATACCTATAGGATGAAATGCTTATTATTTTCGGAATCTCCGTATTTTTCTCTTTTTTTCTAGTTATGTTTGAAAAAAAATTCAGAGTTCTCAGTTCTGAAAGGTTCCTTGTAAGGGCCAGCGATTTTCATCACGTTTTATTTTCATTTTTTACTTCTTTTTTGATACATCCAAAAAACTCGTTTTCTTAGCAATTTATTGATCTTTTTTATTTGATTGCAATCCCGTAAATTTGCAACATGTTGATTCGAAATTCATGATTTTGTTAGATTTTTTAAATTTTTTAATTTTCTCAATGTCTATAACCATACGTTTATTTTTTTAAATTTTCTTTTCTATTCATATTCTTTTTTTCATATTTTTTTCTTCTTTGTTTATGATGATTTTTACAAAAAAAATTACCAAAATTTTCAAACTATCTGAAGATAGAAAGCTCCATACAAAAAACTTTACACGTTTTAAATTGATCAAATTTTTACCAAAAATGATTTTCCTTTTTTAAATCAAAAATATTTTTTCCAAAAAACACATTTTAACCTTTTATTCGTTAAACTTCGTTTTTATTCTTCATTACGCATAAAGTTATGCAACAGATGGGAAACTCCGAAAAACTTATACAAAACTATTACCGTATTTGCTCTAATAAAATTGCATGAGATTCTATTTGTCGATTGGTCTCTATGATATGGATATATTAGTGGGTGGAGTTCTATTGGAGGGTGGATTTCTATTATACTCCGTTTCACGCTGAATTTCATAAAAGTGGGCACTCCATAGTGAAGTGGATAAGGAAGCCGACCGTCCCATCTGGCAAATTGAGCAACATTGGGCCTGGTTCGATTCCTATGAGGGTAAAACTTTTGATTTTCAGAAAAATTGCAAAAAAGGACCAATTTTTTTCATTTGTTGCAAAAAATTTTGTAAAAATCAAAAGTTTTACCCTCGAAATAATCGAACCAGGTTCGATTATTTCGAGGGTAAAACTTTTGATTTTTACAAAATTTTTTGCAAAAAATGAAACAAAATTTTTGCACTATTTTTTGCAAAAATTTGTTTGAAAATCAAAAGTTTTACCCTTATGGGAATCGTACCTGCGTTCCAACATTGTTTAGCTTGCCAGATCGGACGGTCGGGTTCATTATCCATTTCTATGCAGCGCCCACTTTTTATGAAGTTCATGGGGGAAAAGGAGTTATTCGATCCTTAAATTTCGACAAATTTATTTTTGAACAAACAAAGAACTGAATAGAACGAAAAATATAAATCTAGTGAAAAATCACTCAACATCACTTGTTTTTCTGCAAAAAAATAAAGAAAAACTGCGAATCGCCTTTCGTTCCGTGAGTGAGTGGGGTTCTATTAAATGCTGGGGTTTTATTAAAGAGTGGGCTTTATTAGTGAGTGGGGTTCTATTTTTCGATTGGTCTTCAATGTGAGGTTCTATAAAGAGTGAGGTTATCAAGAGCGGTCCCTAGGGGCTTAGGGAACCCCCCCCCCCATAGGCGACGCTAGGATCCCATTTCGCGAGGGGTCAAAATCCAAAAAAAATTTTATAAGAGTCTCCCCAGTTTTCAAAAATTTTTTGTCCAAAATTTGATAAAAATCATATGGATCCCATATGTGATTTTTCATGAAAAAGTTTGTTTTTAATCTGAAAATGCTCAGAAATTGACGATTTATGGCAAACAATGATAAATTTTGAAGAAAAAATGGAAATTATGACATTTTTGGTGAAAAATGGGAAATTTTAGAAATTTTTATGAAAACAGGGACGTTAGGTTTTTGAAAAAATTTCAAAAATATTGGGCAAAAAATAAGCGGTATCAAGATAATTTTCCATTTTTCGAATTTCGGGGCCATGGCCCCCTCCCTCCAGCGTCGTCTATGCCTCCATTCCAGCAGAAGGCCAAAAAACCAAAATGTTTCTTATGTTTTATCGGCTGAAGGATAGCAAAAATTTCATTGCACCTTTATGATTTTTTAAATTTTGTTTTAAATAATTTTCAAAAATATCATTTTGTACAAAATGAACTTATTTTTAAACCTTTTTTTATCAATTTTTCCTTAAACAATTCAATTTTCCTTTAATCAATCTTTTTTCAGTGAGCCCCCATCCATGTGCCCAAGAACCGTCACTCGGGGGTTCTATTAGTTTAAAAAAGGTAATTTTTTGTAAATCTTTTTTAAAATTTATTTAAAATATTTTATGAGTAAAATCAAGTAGTTTTATGTAAGTAAAAAAATAGTTTCCCATTTTTGGCACAACTTTTGTAGTCCATGTTCTTAATTTGTTTTTTATTTCATATTATCGATTGATAAATGGAATTCATGATCGCACCAACATGTTGAGTTTTATTATATCGCTCGTCGTATTTTTTATGTTGGATTTATATGACTCTTGTTTTTTGAATCAGCCGCATATGCATTTTTACATTGAATGGGCGCTGCACTCATTTTATATTTTATGTTGAAATATCTCTCTCTCTCGCGTCTTTTCATTGACTCTTTCTGACTATATTTATATGCGCATAAATAGTTGAGTAAAAGAGGATGCACATATATGAAGCAGAGACATGATATGTAACTAGTACAGCGGTTAAACTAGGACAGCGAGATGAATGAGAGTCTCAATGCTGTTACTAACGTTAACAATGGGTTACTGTTGGAATAATCGAAAACATAAATGCACGCTCTTTGGAGCACTTTCAGGCGAGAACGCAACCGAATTTATCACTTTCAGTTGAGGACATTATTATTTTTGGGGAGAAAACCTCTCTTTGAAATAATTAAATAACTTAATGTAAGATCGAGTTTATTCATGCCTAAAATTTTCTTCTTCTTTGGTTATTTTGTAATCTTGTTTTGAATCATAAATAATAATATTTTTATTACTATTTTATATTGTATCTAATAAAATTGTTATTACTCTTCCATATTTTCCCATGAATTTTGTAGTACTCTGACCCCCCTAGTCCCATAATTTTACAAAATTCTACCAACTCCTTCCATTTCTAATAAAATCAAAAATGACCCAACTAAACAGATTAAACATTCCAGTCACTTACGTGATCTTCTCTTCTGATCGACCGGTCAACATTCCATTTGAGAAATCACGTTCAAATTAGAAAATGCGTCAAACGAACGACTGTTTTTGATCATCGAACATGTGTTCGATTCAATCCTATCTGTGATCGTGATTAGACATAAGAAATGAGATCGACTTCCGATTCTCTTTTCTTGTGCCTTGATGTAAAAGTTAAGTGAACTTTTTACATCAATGGTATATTTAAATCATAAAATTGGGTTTTCGGTGATGGTACCACTCTTGTTTAAAAATTGAAAATGCAAAATTCCTGAACTCTAATGCATAAGGCCTTTATAAAAACCTCTGCTTTTTTGTAATTTTTTCAATGTAGAATTTCTTCAAATAAATTTTTCTTTAATAAATAGGGTTTTTATTATTAAGGGTGTTGATCTAAGCTCAGGGGCACTAGAAGGAGTTCTAGTGCTTTTTTCGTCTTGTTTATCCTTGTTGATCGCTAACCTTCGAGTCCTACAAATTTATCGAAGAATCAATGATAACAAGTTATAATTTTTGCAAGTTTTTTCATTTTTGTTTCTTTTATAGAGAGTAAAATGAGCACTCCAAAAGTTTCAAGCACTAAAAACAATCGAAATGCTGAAAACAAGAATCCCAGAAAGTTATTACAGGATGATTCTAATGCTTTGACCTTATCCACTATGCAAAACCATTTGATTTTTGGATTAACAATTCTTCATCTACCAATTAGCGATTTTTGCTCCTGCATTTTCGCTCCGATATTCGCATTCAAACGTGTCCAGGACATGCATTACCTGGAAGCAACGGCCAGAAGAATTAATTTTGATGGTAGCCGCCTGATAAATATTTGTGGAGGGTTTTCTATCAGAATAGAAGGAAAGAAAACTATAGTCATAACTGAAAGTCATTTGAAAGAGCTTCAGAAAAATACTTGGTAAATTTGAGCTTATGTTGAAAACAAAAAATGAATTTAGGGTTAAATCAAAAAGGGTTTATAAAAATGAATTAAACTGTTTTGTTGTTTACCGCGGTCATGAAGAGAGCTGCAATTCTATGACAGTGGAAGCTTATCTAAATGGTGTTAGTCAAGCACATGATATGTTCGAAAATGAAATCGACAATTTGTTGATGTTAAAATTTGCACAGTATTTTTATTAATAAAAACATTTTAGGAATGGTTGGGATATCTTGGAACAGTGTAATGAAAATGGCTCTAATGAATTGTTTTTTGTGGATAAATTTGGGCCATTATCTGAAGATTTTGGAAATGGTGTTATTTCTGAGGGCTTGTTGTTGCAACATTTCGAGGAATCGTGTATTAAACCATTTGTGGAGCTATCCAACTATCTTGGAATTTTTAAACCTCTTTATTCTTTTGGCGTGAAAAATTTCTTTGGTCTTAAAATTAATCCACTGAACTTAAATTTAATCAACATACTTCACTATGGTGCACCCAAGGTGTGTATTTTTTAAATTAATTTGGCTTTTTGCTCTTTTTGATAAAATCAAAAATTAGAGACAAAGTATTGTCAGTTTATATTTTATAAAGTAATATATAATAATTGAATTTTCATATGAGAACAGATGAAAATTTAAACTGAGTTATTCTCAGATTAATCCGTGAATCATATTTTGTCTATTTTTTGATATTACCTTTTTATAGATATGGTATATTATTAACAATGACCCTCAAAATTTAAATAAATTCTATGGCATCGTTGGATCAAGTGTTAATGAATTTTTTATATGCTCTCCGCATATACTAGATCATCATAAAATTGGTTATGCTGTTATTATCCAGCGTGCAGGAGATGCAGTTTTCCTTCGTGGCGGAGTAATTCTACTTTTATTGAAAATTTAATAATTAAAACTTTAGTACCCTTTCTTTGGATTCCACTGTGGAGTTAATTTTAGCAGTGAAATCTTTTACGCAACACCTGAATGGGTGAAAGAAAATCTTGGTATGATTTCAAAAGGTATTTTGAAATTGAAAAGTTTAGTCAGCAAACAACCAGGAAAGATGTACAAGATTAAAGGTGAACTAGGTCAACCGCTTTTCTCTGTTGCCGGCGATGAAGATAGCATTCGTTTGGCTCAAGTATTTAATCAATGGAAGATTGATTACGAACAAAAGAATCCAGGAGCCATAATTAAGTTTAATCAACTCAAAAAAATGATTGGGTAAAAAGTTAATAAAAATTAATTTTTAATAGTACTTTCAGAAAAATCGAAAAGAATGATACACAAGCCTATAACCATCTTCGTAAACCGATCATTAAAAAAGTTGCAACACCTCGTAAATATACGCCCAAACAAAAATCTCAAAAAGCGACAAGACGTAAGAAGTTGAGAGAAGAGCTTCGAACTCTAGGATTTTTGACAAATGTAGGTTTTACCTTTTATTATAATGAAGTTTTAATGTAAAATTTGTTTTTATTTTATTATTGTGTAAGTTCTAGAAATGGGGCAAACGTCCCATGGGGCAACACTTACACCTAGGGCAAATGTAACCGTTGGGTGATGGGGCAAGTCTACCAGTGGGGCAAATGGGGTAACGCCCAAAAAATATCATACGAGCGTGTAAGATTGCCTCGAATCACTTTTTCTTTTACCGCTAATTCTCAGATAGTAAGATCTTCATTCTCTTTGCTAAAGTGGTCTTGGTTACACTCTTGTATTTGAGTTGCCACGTCTCGTCTCTTTCAACTGCTGACTTGGAATGGAGTAGCGGTGGCTACATGAAGTCTTTTTCTAGGTTTAAAGGCTTCATTTTGCTTCTTGTTTTTATGTCATTGTCGAGAATGGTCTTCGGAACTTCATTCCGTAGGGCTGATATCGGTTCTATCTCTCCAATTACATTGTCGATAATAGGTGGGGGAGGGAGGGGTACCACTTTTTTTCACGTCGGAATGTGGTACGTCTTGAGATATTGTTTGATTTTCGCGCTAGAGACATTTCTGGATTTTCTCGAAAAACTCTCGCTTTGATGGTTTATAGCGGTGTACCTCGCTTTTCATTCTCCCGATTGTGCCAACTTTCAATTCGAAGGACTAGCATTCGAATGGTACGGCACGATTTCTCATTCACCAATTAATCGACAGTTTCATTAAAAATATGGGGGAGAATATCTCCATTTATGAATATCTCTTCAGATTCACTGAACATCTGATCATCCTCATCACAATAATACTAGATTTTGGTAATATGAAATTGAATATGTTTTGCCCTCGCATCCAAATTATCTTTTATAGCCATCTATAAATATGGGAAAATGATTATTTGGCCAGACTGTTTAAACGAAAACAGCAAATACTATATTTTTCTTCTTGTGATTTATGCCTTCTTGCAATGAGAGTATTCAGTTTCTATTGCTATTGTGCAACATTCTCTCAGCATGAAGAAAGAATAATTAATTCGTGCTGCCAAAATTATGCAAATCATAGACTAATAATTGTAGTCTTTTTTATTTTGGAACAAAAATTAGTGCGGTTTTTCATTAGCCAAATTTCTCACTTCGTGGGAATAACTACACCCGTCTCTTGTTTGATACCTGCTAGAGTTCCAGACCTTTTTCATGTAGCTTTTCATGTGTTCTATATGTTATGATATAACTCTTTGAATTTGAGGTGTGAATACCACTTCTCTTCTTTAATGTGAATTCTTCAATATTCAAATGGTTTATCGCTTTGGTATATCTTGGTGGTATCGCCTATTAGGTCTCGATAGTAATTTACCTAATTTCCTCTACCACGATTTGCTTCACAATTCTTGTTTTTTTCCCGCGTTTGTTATTTTAGCGTCTCTGCATCTCATCTTCTTCAAATGGCTTTATCGCCATAGGTTCTGAAGATAATGTGGAAGGTCTTGGTCGCCTTGCTTTTGCGATTGTCTGTTCTCTTTAACCATTTTTGGTAGCATTTTCATTGGCCAGAAGACTTTTTTCTCTTCGGGGCATTTGGGTTGGTCTCGAAATCTCCACAATTAGATTTTTACACGCACAGTTTGCGTCAGAAGAATCGTAGGGTTTTTTGGCCAGACAAATCTTACATTCAGAGTACTATCAGGGTTGTTTTCGTTACTTCCTCCAAATCTCTGGAATCATTGCGAGATTTTTCGGGTCTTGGCCTTTATTCTCTATCTCGGCAAATTGGGTGTTCGATCGGTGCTAGTTGTTGTCTTCGTTCTCTTTCGTTGCCATCCTCTTATACTGCTCGGCCATCGAGACTTTTTAAGTCCAGGAATCATCGCTTTTTGGAGTGACAAATCTTTGCATTCTTGATGGTCTCAGTTGATTTGAGAGTTGATTCTCCGGCTTAGTCGGTTGATCCTCCTGCGTAGTCGGTGGAGACTCTTAGCATTCTTTCATAGGTAGTTCTATCGGATCAACCTCGCTGCAGACATGTAGGCCTCATAGTTTGAATCGAGGATTACTTGCACATTTTTAAAAAAGAATAAAATACTTTTTAATAAATTTTATTTAATTTAAAGCAACAAAAAAGTTTTAAAAAATTTAAACCCTTTTAGAGAGAAAACCGAAAGAGGCGGAGTTACAAGTGATTCATTTAAAAAGGAATTTTCTACAAAAAATAGGCTGATCAAAGTTCCAAAAAGAATTATGAAATAGAAAGAATTTTATGAAAAAAAATGTCACAGTAAACAAGTATTTTCAAAACAAAAAAAATTTCGCCTGTGGAGCTGTCTTTTCCTTAACTTAAGGATTTCAATAAAATTTTTGTCGAAAATTGTAATTTTCTGAAAATTTTCATCTTAAAAAGAGTGATTTCAACAAAAAAAAACTTTTCGCGCCTGTCGAAAATATAAGGGGGACCAAGATAATTATTGAAAATTTTTTGAAAAACTCAAAAAATTACCTTAGTCTCACTTTTTTTTGCTAAAATCTTGGAAAAACTTCGAAAAAACATAAGAAAAAAAACATACCTCCTTTGCTCATTTTTGGGCCTGAATATAACCGCTACAACTTTACAATTGACCGGACACGTTGTAACCGTTACGATGATTTATATTCAGAGCATTCATCATGATTTTTTACGCGTACGGAGGTTACTTCTGTCTCAACGGCTGTTACGACTGTTCAGATGTATCTGTCTCGACCCTAACTAATTATTACTCTAATCACTATGACTTATGTTAAAATTCTCGTTTCTAAATTGCATAATACTTTTATCAGCATAGTTATAATATTGTTTTCCCCTAGTCGAAAATGCATAAAAATGAGAATGTAAAAGATTTTTTGCATCCGGTGAAAACTATTTTATATTAGGAGTGAATTCAGATAACCGATTTTACAGATTTTTACTGATGTTTTTATGGGTTTTTTCACCGGATCTTTTCATGGGATTATTTTCAGAGGTTTATTGGATTTTTTCACGAAACATATTTTTAATTTATTCTTTAAATTTTTCCGTTTAATAAACCCATGAAAATAATCAGATGAAAATATCTATGAAAAATTCCGTAAAATAGATCGTGTGAAAAAATTCTCTGTTTGAACGTCGTCGATGTGAATTCGATCTTGTTTTTCTAACTAAACGGGTTTAACAAAAAAAATTTACCATACAGAGCGATGAAGAATAGATGAATAATAAGCATCGCATTTTGATTTGTCAACTTATCCCTTGTCCATGTGCGGTGATTTATATAGTTTGTTTCCCTGAATGATATTAAAAAGTTCTATAACAGATTCTGTAACATTAGTCGGTAATTGTCCGATCTGGAAAGTTAAGCAACATTATGCCCGCAGGTTCGATACTGAAGGGTAAATTTTGCAGAATTTACATAAAATTTTTATCAGAACCCCTAAAATGCTATCGTAGAATTTAATTTTATTTTCCTTAGTATTTTTTCTAGGCTTAAAAATGAACAAATATGAAATCATTTCTACGCCGGAACGAATTGGTGACATAGATTTTTGCAAATCGTTTTTAAGGGTGAACGTTAGCAGTCGTAAAACACATTTCTCGATGCTAGAAGTTGTGAAATATTTGTGAAATTTATTTTATAACTATTTCACATCTGCCAGAGTTGTGAAATGCCGCTAGCTCGAACATCGTTGACCTTACAATGTTTCACAACTGCTAGAGTTGTGCCGTAATGCAATTTCACAACTGCTGGCACCGCTGCAAGCGTCGTGAAATTGCTTCACGACTTCTAGCGTCCACCTAAGGCATAGAGAAATATCAAGTAAAATAAAACAAGGCAAAAATTCTACGAGGTCGAATTTACTGGTTCTGATAAACATTTTTGAAAAATATGAAAATGTGCCCTCCTGTGGGTCTAACATTTCTTAATTTGACAGATCGGACGGTCTGACCATCACCGACCAACGAAATCTGTGGCCGAACTTTTAGTAGCATTTAGGGAAACGGACTATATAGCGATTTTTCGATTTTAATCATTGTGGGACCCTAAGCAGAGTCCCTATATCACTCTAGATATGCACCTCTGTATAAGGTCCCACAAAGATCAAAATCGAAAAATAATGCAAAAATTTTTTTGTAATTTTAAAAGGGGCTTGCTTTAACAACTTTTTTGATTCGATAAAACGAAATTTTTGACCACCGGGGCCGAACCCTCCCCATTTATAAGCGTGCAAGTGCCAATGGCACTACATCATGGAGCATAAATGGTGTATTGAAATTTTTTGCAATCTTCTCGTGAAACGGACTATAATGATCGACGATGTTTTTTTGCATATTTTTAGGAAAATGAGCAATTCTGGTTTTTTGTGTTTTACAGTTTGGTAATCAGCGACTCCCATGTTCTCACATGAGGTGCAATAAATTTCAGTTTTTTATATTTATAAAATTTTCACTTTAAATCTTTAATTTTTTAAGAGTCCTTATTTTTGAAATTATTTCAACGATAAGCTAATAACTGAATAAAAAGTCCGGTACTATTCAGCATTAGCTGCCGCAAATGACAGGGCTATTATTCCGAAAAAAATATTTCATAAAAAAGTCAAGAAAAAATTTTCAGACATCGGGCGTGCGTTTTTTGAATTTCCCGCGTCGAAAAACCCATATAGGGGTTTTTTAGCAAATTTGATGGAAAAAATTTTTTCGGAAAAATAGCCTTGTCATTTGCGGCAGCTAGTACCAAAAGTCCTGTGTGTTTATTGGAT
>OZJO01005542.1:0-21172 GCA_900406225.1 Acrobeloides nanus | reverse complement strand
AATTCGCCAAGCCAAGCGAGTTCGCGCAAAATTCGTTCGCTTGGATTCATGAATGTGCTTGTTTAAAAAAGACCCATGAGAAGCCACTAGCCGAGAACTAGGCGTAGAGAATTGAGACATGAAGTGGTGTATTTGGCGTTCTTTTCGTTTCAAGTTGAGAAGAAACTTTGAAAGATGCTCGAGATACTTGAATCACTAAATGAGAGGGATATGCGAAAGCTCTTCCTTCAATTCCTCGCGCGTACATTTTAAAGTAAACAATTTTTATGAAAAAAAAAACATGTTAATGGGTTTGTGATCGAGTAGGTGCTTGTTCAAACTTATCAAAAATTATTTTAAAAAGTTGATGTAAACAAATTAGTGGGTAGTGAAAGGCTTAGGGGTTAAGGCTTAGGCTTAAGGGTAGGCTTAAAGCTTAGGCTTAAGGCTTAGGCTTAAGGCTTAAGGCTTAAGGCTTAAGGCTTAGGCTTAAGGCTTAGGCTTAAGGCTTAGGCTTAAGGCTTAAGGCTTAGGCTTAAGGCTTAGGCTTAAGGCTTAGGCTTAAGGCTTAGGCTTAAGGCTTAGGCTTAAGGCTTACAAGGGAAGGGTCGCAGATGATGGTCGTGAATTTCAAAAACTCATCTCTATTATTGTAGATCACATATGAGTTTTTCACAAAACTTTTGGAATTTTCTGAACCTGGTTGAACTGTAATGATTTAGAGCACCCCTAAAAAGTAAAACTAAAATGCTTTTTTTATACAAGTTGAAATAGAGCGATATATGAAATTGTACAGATGGTCTAGTGGAAAGGCGTTAGACTATTAAGCCTAAAAGCGTGGGTTCGATCCCGCTATTTGACTATTAGTTTTTGCCTATTTAAAAAAATTTTATTTAAAATCCAACTCAACAATTTAAAATTTTAATTTTTTTAAAGGAATTTTGAATTTTTTTATTTAAAAATTTTTAAGCGCTATTCGGTTAATCCGTGACGGTATATTTGTTGTAGTCATTGTAATTTTTGCCTTTGTTTTGATCATTTTTTTGTAGATCACCATCTCTGTTTCAGTTAAATAATTTGTGTTTAATATTTATTAAAAGAATAAAGCTTTGTCAATGAATCTGTAAAAGACTTTAAATAAAAGAGTTTTTTCATGAAAAAATAAAAAAAATATTAGACATTTGTTGAGTTGGATTTTAAAATTTTTTTAAATAGGCAAAAACTAATAGTCACATAGCTGGATCGAAACACGCTTTTAGGCTTAATAGTCTAACGCCTTTCCACTAGACCATCTGTACAATATCATATATAGCTCTATTTCAACTTGTATAAAAAAAGCATTTTAGTTTTACTTTTTAGGGGTGCTCTAAATCATTACAGTTCAATCAGGTTCAGAAAATTTCAAAAGTTTTGTGAAAAACTCATATGTGATCTACAATAATAGAGATGAGTTTTTGAAATTCACGACCATCATCTGCGACCCTTCCCTTGTTAGGCTTAAGACTTAGGCTTAAGACTTAGGCTTAAGACTTAGGCTTAAGGCTTAGGCTTAAGACTTAGGCTTAAGACTTAGGCTTAAGACTTAGGCTTAAGGCTTAGGCTTAGGCTTAAGACTTAGGCTTAAGGCTTAGGCTTAAGACTTAGGCTTAAGGCTTAGGCTTAAGGCTTAGGCTTAAGACTTAGGCTTAAGGCTTAGGCTTAAGACTTAGGCTTAAGGCTTAGGCTTAAGGCTAAGGCTAAGGCTAAGGCTAAGGCTAAGGCTTAAGGCTTAGGCTTAGGCTAAGGCTTAGGCTTAAGGCTTAGGCTTAAGGCTTAAGGCTTAAGGCTTAGGCTAAGGCTTAGGCTTAAGGCTTAAGGCTTAGGCTTAAGGCTTAGGCCTAAGCCTAAGCCTTAGGTCTAAGCCTAAGCCTTTTTTCAAGCTCGAAAATTAACGAAAATGACGTCAGAGGTTAAATAAAAAATCTATACAAACACATAAGAAAAATTGTACACTTATTGAACGCATAAAAAATCTCATCGCGGGTGGCTCACAAATTAGATGTATCTCATTCTTGTTGCGTACAGGCGACGTGCAACATCGCCGAGAAGGAAAAGAAAGCAACCCAAGCAGAGAGAAACAACACAGAAGCGTTTTCGAAAAATTTACTCGTTCGTAGAAAGGACAATCTAACAAAACAACTTCTCAAACAACTGCCAAATTATCACAAGTGCGCCGAAAGGGAATGAGTGTGAGTCATCGATCGTCGACACGCAAGCAGCCGAGATGGACGAGCAAACAATTTCAGAAATACTGGGTGGAATTTGGAGTTTTTTGAGGCGAACGTTCGAATGTGAATGCTTAGTCAGACGGATGAGAAAATGAGCTGTTCTCTGGTTGGTGGCTCTCTGACGACACCACGAGGAGAGGACATGCGAACGTCGGAATTTTCGGCTGTTCTCAAGAAAAGCAAAATATATTACATTTAAGAACTTCTTGAAGTAAAAAAAAACAACAACACGTCTGTTTCTTCGCAAGGATATGAAAAATTTCGGGAAAAACATAAAGGGAGGACCAGAAATTTTTTCATTTTTTTTCGAAATCTTCGTTGAACATTTTGTGAATGTGCTCAATTCCGTATTCAGTTGCTGCTCCCCAAAAACGAAACCTTGTTGCAAATGAATAAACATGGTATACGGCTAATGGATCTTCGAAGGCATCGGTGGTTTTTCAATACTGAACAACTTACTCTTTAAATTTTCAACATTCTCTTCAACCTCATAAATCTTCTTGAGCTAAGATCATAGGTCGGCAAGGGGGGGGGGGAAGGGACCCCCGATGCGGTAGTCCCCTACCACCTCTACCAAAAAAGGACGTTTTTTTAGCTTGAGGTAGTCTTCTGACACTCAATTTTTATGGACCACCTCATATGTTCGGCGGGGTCAATGCGTGGTCCCCCCTCAATTTTGGGTCCGTGCGTGGGTCAGGGAGAGGATCCCCCCTTGCCGACCTATGGCTAAGATCTTCGCTTCAGCAGAGTTAATGAAATGATTTCATTAACAAGTCCATATGAATAATCGTTTAACACACAAATAAATTTCTTTAAACTACTTTTTATTTGATTGACTAGTCAAGATTGAATTTAGAACAAAAATTAGACAATCTTACAACATTAAACGTGTAATATGTGTGTGTGTCGGACGATCTCGATTACATTAGATTTAAACGGATAGCGCTAAAGCTAAAATTGTAGGGGATGATGAAAGAAGACGATCGACACCAAAATCGGACTTTTTTAAAATTTTTTGCCCTTGGATTAAAAATACTACATATTACTTGTTTTTTAAAAGTTCTCCAAATCGGCTGATTTATTGCACTCGGGAGTCTTCGACATGTAAAACTCTAATCTAATAGAATTTTTTTTAATTTTGACCGTAGGAAAGAATCGAATCGAAATCGGGGACAAAAAGTAATACATATTACTTATTGTTCAAAAATTTCTTTTTTCGAATGTGCTCGGAGAGGGAAATGTATAAATCGGAGGGGGAATTTCACACTCACCTCTTCTTCTCCCTTCAGAGCGCGTTAACGCTCGATCTCCCGGTACTAAATAAAAATTTTAGCTATGTATTTCTATTATTATGCTAGTTAATGAATGAAGACTTTGAAAGGATAAGATCACATTAACATTATTTTTTTAAAAATTCACAAAGCTCACCGGTAAAAAAGAGATCTAATACAGTACAATTTTAAAGTGTTGTAAAAAGCAGTGTTTTACAATTGCACAAGACAATAAAAAAAAACATGACAATAAATGGGAAATTGAGCCGCCTTATGGTGGCAAATTTTATATTTCCTTAGATCTTTAAATAGCGCAGATTTGACTGCTTTTAAATTAGTCTATAGTTATCTGAACATGGAATGTAGATTAGCATATTTTGATTTGGACGAAACTAAGCTTAGAATAGAATACCTTTAAACTGTTTAAAAATGACTAACTATCAATATCAATACACGTTTCAAAAGATTATATAGCGGACATAGGAGTGACTTCAGAGAATGCAGATTTAAAATATTTTTTTAGTGTATCTATAAGAGTGACAAATTTTTTAAACGGTTATCAGAAGTCGTCTAAAACTCATTCAGGTTGAGTTAGGAGCAGCTCAAATCGCATTGGAATAGTGTTTTTCGACTGCAAAAGCCCCCTAGAACTCAAAATCGGCATAAATCAGGGTCCCAAGTCTTCTGATTTTTCAGTAAAGTACAGATTTTGAGATGTTAAAAAATCTAGCAAAATCTGATTATTCAGTGTCAAATCTGATTTTCGAAATTTGTCAAATTTATAAGAAATATAATGGAAAGTTAGCAGCATTTTGCTTCTAAAATCTGATTTTTGAAGTCAAATTTGCTGATTTTGAAATAAATGTTCTTGGCATTCCTGGCATAAATCAATGCTCTTGTTAAAACTTTCATTTTTGGCCCCATTGCCCGGGAATGCCGGCGGTCAAAAATGCAAGTCCTACCAGTAACAATAAATTTTGCCAATTTTGATTTTTAGGGGTTTTTCGAGGCTGAAAAACACGATTCAGAGCGATTTGGACTGATTGAACTCAACCGGACAGAGTTCTGATGGTAGAATTTTTCACTGGAGCCAGACTAATGTCCGCTTGAAACACAGAAGTACAATAAATTATTAAAGAAAAGCTTAAGACAATTAAAGCGAAATCCAATATTATGACTTGAATAAGATCTATACATCAATAGCGTACTCGGATTCGAAAAGGGGTTCTCAACTTTACAAGTGAGTCATAATTTTCAAAACCATAAATTTTAGGTAAGAGAAGATTGGCTAGTACGCTACTGATAAATGTGGTAAAAATATAGGTAAAATTTCAAGATTAACAGTTGAATACCCAGTAAAGTTAAGCCTGAGCAGCTTCCCGCTTATTATGGCTGAGCAAATCTTCCGTAGTTGAATCCCGTCGATTGTTATTTAGAGGCACATCCGTAAAATCCAAACACAGTTTGGAGTATTCGTCTTGGTACGACCGGAGATGTTCCACATGCAGCGAGTCGTGCCAGCATTGAGCAACGACCTGAAAATACAAAAAATGAAAATAAAAATCAAGAACAAGCATAACTTGCCCCCTCTGTGTCACGGCGTAGGGAAAGAAAATCTCTTATGCTGTACACACTGTACATGGGGCAGGGGCAGTGTCGTAGCCAGGAATTTTTTGAGGAAGGGGGATAATTTTTGGGTCGACCCCCAAAATCATAAGGGTCCACCTTATGTTTTTTTCCGAAAATTTCTGGAAAAAACATAAGGGAGGACGACCATGGCAACTTTTTTCGAGTTCTTCCAAAAAATTTCAAAAATCACCTTGGTCCTCCCCCCGATGTTTTTTCGTGACAAGAACGAAAATTTTTTTGTTGAAAATCACATTCATTTCTTGCGCAAAAAATTCGATGTTAGAGCAAAATTCGATTTTTGAGGAAAAAATTCAAATTATGAGCACAAATTTCGATTTTTAAGCAAAAATTCTATTTTTTTGGTAAAATTCTCTCTGAAATCGGCCAAATATGGAAAAAATGCGATTTTTTTTTATCAATTTTCCCCTAAAAATAGGCATTTTTTGGTAAAATGCTCCCCTGAAACACTGGGTACGCCACTGAAGTGGGGTGTTCGAAATTTCTCGAGGCGTTATTTTTACCTTTTTACCCTTCATTTTCTGAACCGCTTGAAACTCCTCAATACTCCCGGGAGTGCAGATATCGTCCGCCAATGAATAAAGGAACAATTGGTTCTTCGGTAAATCTTCCATTTTCAAAATTTTAAAGTAAGCAAAATTGTTTTCGAATGCCTCTTTTTCCCAGAATGATTTTAGCCAAATCAATGAGCGATGAAAACCAAATAATCCAGATAGGACAACTTGATAAGTCAAACGCGTGAGATCACCATAACCCAATGCAGGTGGTAGAGTAGCAAACGCAACGGCCTTAGCGCCTTTCCATGGAGTAACATTTGCTGGAGAGCTAAAATTGAGGTTAATAATAACAATTGAGTCAACTATTAGCTGACCTGTCATAGATAACGCCATGGACATGCTTTTTGATTTCGGCTCCATTTTTTACCTTGCCCAAAAGTTCCCACATAGCAGCAAAAAGTGAGCATCCATTCATACTGAACATGTGAAAGAATACAGGACGTGAGATAGGTGAGCTTCCAGCAAACAATTTGTCATAGACCTCCTTGGCAAATTCTCGGTATGAGTCAAAAGACCGAACTTTCTTTATTGAGGCGGTATAGCGAACAACGGTTAGTCTAAAATAACAATGTATATGTTACTGTTTTATTTAAAAATCGACGCCTAAGAGCATGAAAACGATGTCGAAGTGCAAGTCCGAAAAATATGGGTCCAGTTTAAACCTCTGATCTTCCATCACTTTATAGCGATGATTAAAAACCCCATGTTTGACGGAATTGTTAGCCGTTTTTCCCCTCTAGGTGGAATCCTTTTTCGGCTCAAGTTTGGCTTAGGCTTAATTTTGGGCTCAGGTAAAATAATTTCTGCGTGCAGAATGTTGCATAAACAACTTACCCATTTTTCTCATAAATCTGTGAATATTTAGACAAATATCGATCTCGACAACCAGCCCAACCAAAAAGAACTACCATTGGTGCATCCGGATTCTTGCTGGGTAAAATAATAATCTTCTCTGGCTTTTCACCGTTAGTTTCTATCGCTCCCGTCATCTTGTCTGAAGCTCCCAACTTCCTTAAAAGAAAAATTATTTAAATGTAAATATACAGGATGTTCCAAAAAAAACCCGTAATTTGGTCATTTTTTCGAAAATTTTTCAAAAAAATTTCTTTCTTCTAAAATGACTCATTATTTTTATGCGAAAATCGATTGCGCGCATCGAAAAACCTTGAAAACGCCTCCCAGACCATGAAATATCCAGTTTTCAAGTAGGAATTCCTACCGAAAATAACTGAAAAAAAACGAAAATTTTGTATTTCATGACGTGGGAGGCGTTTTCAAGATTTTTCGATGCGCGCAATCGATTTCTCGCATAAAAATACCCCTAATGAGTAAAAATTTTCGTCAAAAAATTATCAGATGACGGTTTTTTGGAACACCCTGTAGTAGTAATGAAAATTAATTGATAATCCCTTTTTTGAGAAATACGACGTTGAGTAAAGTTACAATAAAAAAAACTGCAACAAACGAAATATAATTTAAATGCATCGAAAAATTTAATTGTAAATTTTTGATATGCTTGTTCTTGGTACAAATTTACTTTTTTTTTGGCATAAATTTTTTTGCACAAATTTTATTTAGCACAAATGACACTTTTTTTGGCACAAATTTAAATTGGTCGAAAGAAGCTCAAAGAGATAAGCACATAACACAAAATTTAGAACGATTTCTTTCAACAACAAACTAAGCTTTCAACTATCCAAACGAAGGTCTTATTTTCTCATTATGTTTTTATTTTGAAAGAACAATTTATTGCGTGGGATGGAGTGGGGTGAGTCAGTCACTTATCGCTGACCCACCCCTTAACAAACAGACACCCACACTGGGGAGGGGGTCTCTCAAAATCGAATTTTTGACCAAAAATCGAAATTTTCAAAAAGTGGAAAATCCGTAAATTTTTCTTAATTATAATGTGATTTTCCATTTTCTTAAAGGGGGCGTGCACGCCCATTCCGTATCCAAGCAAAAAATTTTTTTTCTCAAAATTGGCTGATTTTTGGTACTCGGGGGTTTTCGGACACGAGAAATCGATTGGCGCAAGTCCCGANATCGATTGCGCGCATTTTCGAAGCGTGAAAAATTAAGTTTGACCCTGAAAATCAGGGTAGAACTGCGTTTCGACGCGAAAATTTTTTCTGATTTTCTTCTAAAAACCAACTTTTTAGACTAATTTCTAGGCGAAAAATCGATTGCGCGCATTTCCGAAGCGTGAAAATGCTTCCTTGACCCTGATTCAGGGAAATAGATGTGTGTATTGAAGAGAAAATATGAAAATTTTGGCTTTTTCTTCTAAAATCATCGTTCTAAGGGTTATTTTATGCAAGAAATCGATTCAGCGCATTACTGAAGCGTTGCGATAGAAACATAATTTTTCAAGAACAATGGTCAAGGATGCATTTTGACGCTTCGAGGCTGCGCTGAATCGATTTCTTGCATAAAATAACCCTTAGAACGATGATTTTAGAAGAAAAAGCCAAAATTTTCATATTTTCTCTTCAATACACACATCTATTTCCCTGAATCAGGGTCAAGAAAGCATTTTCACGCTTCAGGAATGCGCGCAATCGATTTTTCGCCTAGAAATTGCCCTAAAAAGTCGGTTTTTAGAAGAAAATCGGGAAAAAAATTTTCGCGTCGAAACTCAGTTTTACCCTGATTTTCAGGGTCAAGGTTAATTTTTCATGCCTTGAAAATGCGCGCAATCGATTTTTCGCCTAGAAATTACCCTAAAAAGTCGATTTTTAGGAAAAAATCGGAAATAAAATTTTTTTCGATTTTTCGAGAATAAGCCCTAAATGTTACACCCCCTTTAATTATAATGTGATTTTCCATTTTCTTAATAGATTTATAAGCCCTTGGCAACAGCCCACTGGACACTTTTTTAAAACAGGTATTAGCAGAATACAGGGAATGGCATCGAAATTTCATTAATGGAGAAGTCAATTCATGGCAAGCGTACAAATCCGAGCGCTTTAAATTTCATGCCATCACAAAATTAGATGAAGTCTCTATTATTGCATTTGTCCAGCATGATCAAAAAAGAAAAACTGTAAGCACATATTGTAATTCCAAAAAATTCGTCATCCGTATTACGAAATTCAGCAAAAAAAACCCCGTAAGTTCGTATTACGTTTCATCCCTGATGCTCACCGCTTAAGCCCATTTTTCTGTAATGAAAAAATGTACCCTTTGAAAAAATTACATTATTTAAAAAAAAGATTCATGCACAACCCCCAAATATGATATAAAAAACGCACAATGTCAACCTTAGCCAGTGAATAATGTCTTTGAATGAGAACGTCGAAGTCTGGCTTTTCTGTTCGTCTGACTCAATATTGAATTGCGTCATGAGCTTGCTAAAAGCTACATAGTTCTCTCTGTGCTCGTTTAGAATATACACAGCGCTGAGTCTCCAAGTTGAGGAGAACAAGATTTTATAGTTTGAAAAAGAGAAATTCATGACAACAGGAGAAGAATTCAAAGAACAACCACTAAAAAATTTTGATGATAAAAAGTGTACTAATGCACAAAAATTATAGGAAAAATACGCGACAAGAAATTTAAAAAAAATCTTTTTGCTTTTTTTGCAAACAGATGATAAAAACACCATTCTTGAGGTCGTTTGATGTTTCGAAACTTNTACGCGACAAGAAATTTAAAAAAAATCTTTTTGCTTTTTTTGCAAACAGATGATAAAAACACCATTCTTGAGGTCGTTTGATGTTTCGAAACTTTGTTATGTTTTTGAGGATTTCTCCGGAAATACAGAGCCAATCTGTTGAAACCTTAAAAAAGCATCAAAAAGTCTTAAAAATACCCATTTTGGTGTGACTCTTTGGAAATACCACATAAACATATGGAATACCACATAAAATTGAGTTGGGGAAGGTATTTTTAGCTTAAAGGGGGGTCCAAATTACGGCCGAGTAGAAAATTTTTTTTAACAAGTGACCCTTTAGGGGTAATTTTATGCTAGAAATCGATTGTGCGTGTCGAAAAATTCTGAAAAAATTTTCCGGGGGTCAAAAAATGGAAAAAATTGCGTCAAAATTAGGGGTTATTTTTTTTCAATTTTTTGACCCCGGAAAATTTTTTCAGAATTTTTCGATGCGCGCAATCGATTTCTCGCATAAAATTACCCCTAAAGGGTCACTTGTTAAAAAAATTTGCTACCCGGCCGTAATTTGGACCTCCCCCCTTTAAAATACACAAGATTGAGGCCGAAATAATAAGAAAAATTAATATTGGTACTATTTTTAGTCCAGTCTCAATTTTTATGCCTTCAAAAATAACTATCAAAACCTCTATAAATATTCATTTTTGGGTTTTACTCTTCTATTATCTTCTCATAAATGTGACTTTTAGAGTATTCTTTAGGCAAAAAATTATAAAAGCGAGGCCTAAAAATGTGAAAATCATTTCTATGAATGTCAAAAAAGCGATAAAAATTTATGAGGCCTACGTAATAGAAGAGTAATACACCCAAAAATGAATATTTATAGGGGTTTTGATAGTTATTTTTGAAGACATAAAAATTGAGACTGGACTAAAAATAGTATCTATATTAATTTTTCTTATTATTTCGGCCTCAACCCTGTGTGTGTTCAGCTAAAAATACTTTCCTCAACTCAATTTTAAGTGGTATTCCATGTCATATTTCCATGTCACACCAAAATGGGTATTTTTAAGACTTCTTGATCGCTTTTTTAAGGTTCAAACACTAATTTTCACATTTTTTTACCTCAATTTCGTGATTTTCGCCTAAAAATAACCCAAATAAGGCTATAATCGACTAGCTAAATCCGATAGTACACAATCGTAGACTGCCCCTTTAACATCTCAAAGTTGCGTTACAAAAATTAATTTGTTTCATTTATAGCTGCGCTTTCGCACTAAAATTTTTGTTTCTATTAAAAAGATTGTTTGAAATTGTCTGATTTGGCGTTTTGATGTTTGCAACGTGCTCGTCGCACAATAGAGCCTGCCCAGCTGTTTTAGTGAGCGCATTGAAAATCAAATAAGGTCGTGAAACAGGATCGAGAAAGATCTATTGAGACGTGTCCATTTTTTATTTTATTATAGTGTAAAAATTTTTAAGCTTGTCGATAAAAGTTAATTTTAGAGCCCTAAACGGCGTAAAAAGAACATAAAAGATACCTAAAAATGGCTGACCGAAGGAAAGGTGGAAAGAAAAATAAGGTAAAAAATCAAGTTTTTAAACGAATTTTTGTGCTCGAAATCTCCGCCCAAAAAAATGAGGTCACAACTTTGTTGACTACACGAGGTCACAACTTTGACTACATGACTATAATTTTTGTAGTCTCTGGATTTGGATTTTTTAGTACTAATTTTAACAAGCTGAAAAGTTATCGAAAAAGGGGCCGAGGCCATAGGTGGGCAAGGGGGACAGGATCCCAAAATAAGAAGTGGTCTATAAGAAATTTTGAGCCAAAATAAAAAGCGATCGTATTCATACTAGTTTTACCACTTCTTATTTGAAAAAAGTCCAAAAAAGAGTTAAAAATACGTTTTTCTGAAGTTCAACTCGTATTTTAAGCACTTTACAAGGGAGGACCCTTGTGTATCTTTTCGATTTTTCGGGTCAAATCAGAAGTATCCTATTCCCCTCCCCCAATAAGAAGTGGGGGGGAGAGTCCCCATTTGCACAAATATGGCCGAGACCCCAGGGGCCGATCCCTGCGCCCTTATGATAAATATAATCACCTCACCAAATTTTTTTCATGGAAAATTGTTGAATAATATGTAAAAAAATCCACCTTTTGAATATGATAAATTTTATCGTATCGCTAGTTAAACAATATCCAACTTTACATTGCAACTTTTGCTATATTTTTAACTATTTTTATTTAGAACGAAGTCGTATCCGATAAATTATCCAAGGAAGATGAAGCCGTCGCAAAATTTGTCCGCTTTAATTGTCCAACAAAAACTACTATGTTTGAGGGCAATGAAGTGCATTATTTTACAGGTAGCTTGTTAATTTGATTATTTCATAATTTTTTTAGCTGCAAAGGCAGTCGAAACCCTGCTAGAATCGAAAAAATATGGTGCTAATGCGAAAAATCCCCGATTCCTCAAGAAAGAAGATGCAAACATCTTCATGGAAGATCTTTTACAAAGAGGCTATTTCTTTCGAGCGAAAAAGTTGGTCTTGAAGAAGAAAGAAGATAAGAAAAAGGATAAAGAAGACAAAGTTGATTCGAAAAAATCTCCAAAGGCATTGAAAAAATCGAAAACCGAAGCGAGGGATAGCGAAACAGCAGGTGAATCTGCTGCTGAAGGGAAAAAGGATCAAAAAGACTCGGTATAGATGTTTCAAGCATAGACAAGAACGGGATGGAACGATCGTTCAAACAACACATAAACAGGATCAGTGGCGTGCCCAGAAAAAGTTCGGGGGGTCCAACTTGGAAAAAATTTTTTTGCCTTAGTTGAAATTTTCTCGAAAATAGCCGTTAAGTTGAAAATGCTCAGAAAATTACGATTTTTGATGAAAAAATTGAAAATTTTTGGTGAATCAAAAGGAAGGCCATTAAGATTTTTGAAAACAATTTCAAAAATTTTGGGCAAAACATAAGGGGGACCATTAGGAAAAAATTGTCATTTTTCGGATTTTGGGGGGGGAGGTACGTCACTGAACGGGATGATCAAGAACGGACGACAATTGTGCTTACAATTCCCTTCATCGTCCCATTTGTGTGTTCTGTTCTTGTTCGTTCCGTTATTGTGTATGCCATGCTTCAATCAAAATTTTTCGTATTCATCTTCATTTTTCAGGAAGAAGATTCAAAAAAGAAGAAAAAGGTGAAACTAATCGCACATGATAGCCAAGTTTTTATTGATTCAAACGATGTATATGTATGGATATTTGATCCAACGCCTTTGTATAAAAAAGTTATTGGCTTGCTGATGGGTAAGCTAGGTGTTGATCATTTAAATAATCTTTTTTATAGTTCTGGGTACAATTGCTGGTTGTCTATTCCCATTATGGCCCGATTGGCTGCGATTAGGTGTATATTATGTTTCCGTTGTTGGAATTTGTTTGTTTGGATTACTATTAGGTGTTGCATTGGGTTAGTTTTCATGGGTATCCACGACTCGTTTCTGATCAACTCGTCTTTTATCGAAATTTTTCTATTTTAATTTTTACGTTTAAATGTTTAAACTTTCATTGAATCGCTCCTACAGTAAAGTGTTTACCCAAGCGTTAAAAATACAAAAAACGCGATTTATTAATGGCTTTCGCAAGTTGGATCAAAAGTTTGAACATTGAAACAAAAGATTTTTTAATAGAAAATTATGATGCAAAAACGAGATGCTCATCAACAACTTGGACAACTCAAGCTTTCAAATCATTCATTTTTAGTTCGTACAATTCTCTTTGGCATTATTTGGGCAGCCACAATGGGTCGACATAAGCTATGGATCTTGCCAAACCTCACAGAAGACTGTGGGTTCTTCGAATCATTCCAACCATGGTACACTTATGAATATTGTTCGGGTGACGAAAAGAAAGATGAAAAGAAACCGAAGAAAAAGGACAAAAATTCGGATGATGAACAAGAGGAAGAAAACGAGCAAAAAGATGAAAACTCACAATCCAAAGAGCAGCTGGAAGAACCAGCGAATAAAATTGAACAAGAGAATGATGACGAATCAAAAAATTCGGATGAATCTGAAAATGGATCATCGAACGAGCTTAGTGACGAGGAAATATCACAAGGTTAGTTTGAACCATTATGCGTTTCTCTTAAGCGTATTTATTTTTAGAGGAACTTGATCTAGAAGCCTCAGAAACCAACGACACTTCCCCACAATCAGAACAAGCTCGAAAACGTCGTCGCCCTAGACGAGAAGATGGCTTTGTTGTGGTGAAATAAACTATTCATGAATTCTATTATTACGCATTTTTATTAGTGTTATGTACTCGTACAAAATGGGGGAAAAATAAACAACCATCAACAAACATTGTCGAAAATTTTTCTATGATTTCAAGAGAAATACAGGGTGGTGAGCCAAAAAATCGTACTTTTGCGTTTTTTGGCGAAAATTTTTTTTTTTAATTTTCAAAAATTACCTATAAGGGGTAGAAAACGATTGCGCGCATGAAAAAACCCCTTATAGGTGATTTTAAAAAAATTTTAAATTTTTCACCAAAAAACGAAGTTCTTAAGAAATGGTAAAAAGCTTATAAAAATTATTGGATTTTTCGACCAAAATCATTTTCTCAAAAACATATTCTCGGATTTTCTACTACCGCTTTTCGATGCGCTCTACAAAATGGCGTTGTTGTTTTTCGAAAATTCCTTAAGGATAAAAAAATCAGATTTTTGCTTCAATACACAGACTTATTCAAAAATTATGAAAATATTTTTACATAAATCGGGAGATGATTTATGAAGCAAATTATAAAAATCTTTTTTCGTTGTTTAGATTCGAATTTTGTTATCTGTTAGGTTGTGCTGGGGGACACCCTGTATATCAACCATTTATTCTGTAGCATAATTTTATTATGGATGCAATTTTGTGTGATTCTATATAATGTTAATAAATTAATTTGGAGAAAATGAAAAGCATTTCCAATACTTTAAACACAAGGAAAAGCTAACGAAACTATTCCTATGTCTCGATTTGATATTACTAAAGTACCTGGTTCTGATTTAGCGTTGGTTTTCAAGATATATGTTCTCTTGAAAGATTGTTGCTACAATTAATTGGCGATAAAACCTTTCAAGCTCGTTTGAAAAATCATTAAAAAGGAATTTTTTAAACTTTTCTAGCTTAGTACAACATGGCTGACATCAGAATCCAATTTTGACCAGATCGGGTCGTTTTCCGAAGATGGGGAATATACCAGAAACTATGATTTGCCCGCCGAAAGGCTGTCTAAGAAACAAGTAGAAATGTTGATAGATGCTCAAAAGACCTAGACAATGAAGTGTCTTTTTTGGTTGAAAAGTTCTACTTTCTACCGAATTTTGGAAAAAAGAAGAAAAACTTCCCTGGACTAACAAAGGTCGCAAAACAAATTTTGGCTATCCCAGCTTCCACCGCAATTGAGAGAAGTTTTAGTTACTTGGGAAATTTGGTCACAGAAAAGCTAACTGCTTGTAACATCTCTATGGGCCTATTCCTGAGTTGAACCGTACGGTTCAACTTAGGAATAGGCCCTATGTCTTCACTGTGTCATAGTGTTGATGATAACTTGTTTGTCTTTTCTTGGATTGTCATACTTGATAATTTTATAAATTTTATGTTTCAACCGTTTAAAATAAAATGTTAAAACATTTGTATATTTTTCTGGGAAATTGTATTTTTTATATGAACCAATTTAACTGATACAATTGAAAAATGAAAATGGTTTTTACGGCCTTAAAAATGGGGGGGGGGTCATGTCCCCCTTGCCCACATGTATGACATATTTTTTAATGTTCAAATATGTAACTAGCGAAATGTTCAGAAACTTGCATGAAATGACTCCGACAAGAATTTAAACTGTGTTGATATTAACGCGAACGTTATCATTTTTAACAAAAGTATACCAAAACAAATTGTTCAAGAGGAAAAATATAAAGTAGTGAAATTTCTAAATTGAAAAAAAACTCTTAGATCTTTTTTGTTTATATGCATGTACCCATTGAACCATACGATTTACCCATGAATGTCGATTCGAAAAATCATCGTTTCCCGTTTTGTATTGTTTGGACGCCGATTCCATTAATTTCGTGAGTTCTTGATCGTTTAAATAAACGATGCTAGTTTCCAACAGCGACTGCAAATGACAGGGGTCTGGATCCGAAAATTTTTTCGGATTTTAACCGGAAAAGCGTCGTTTACCCCGTTTTTATGCGGGGAATCGATTGCGCGCATTCCCAGGCGTGAAAATGCTTCTCTTACCTGGATTTAGGATCGGAAAGTTGGTGTATTTTTCGATTTTCGCTTTAATACACCAACTTTCCGACCCGAAACCCGTGTAAAGAAACCATTTTCACGCCTCGGGAATGCGTGCAATCGATTCCCCGCATAGAAAAACGGGGTAAACGAATCTTTTCCGATTAAAATCCAATTTAAAATTTCGGATCCTTCATTTACGGTCGCTATTGGAAACTAGTACCAACGATACTTTTATAGATGGCTATTTCCATTTATTGGCCATATGGGTATTGGTACAAGTAGAGGAATAATCCGAGATTTTGCTGGTAGCTATTTTGTCAGTGTAAGCATGTTTACTTTGTTAAAAAATTTCATCAACTTTTTCATTTTAGGAAGATGAAATGGGTTTTGGTTGGCCAACATCTTATTGGCAGCTATCGCCATTGAAAGTTGATGGTGGTGCCGAAGTATGGGACCGAGCCATTAAAGAAGCATCTGATGAATATCGTTCACATATGGTATGATTTATACAAAATGCGAACTGGGTACTTAATTTTTTCGCGAATGCGGAATTTTTTAAAATTTTCAACCCCAAATCAGTCCCCAAAAAACCGGATTTTTCGAGCAAATTTTCGCCAAAAAATTTTTAATTTTTCAAAACAACCCTATATAGGGGGTTTTCTATGCGAGAAATCGATTGCGAGCATTGAAAAATCATGAAATGACCCCAAATCAGCCCAAAAAACCGTTATTTAGGTACAGGGTGGGCCAAAAAACCGGATTTTTTGTGATTTTTACAGTTAATTTCAGCATAACATCTGCTGTGATAATTGCCATTCACATGTTGCCCTTGCTCTGAATTCGATGAGATATGATGGTAAAGCCAATTGGAATATGGTGAATTTATGTTTCTTTACACTTATTAAAGGGAGGAATACTGGGTTAGTTTTTTTGTTGGTAGTTTGACCAATAACTTATAATTTTTAGTATTGGTGGTTTTTTAAAGCAATGTCTCCCGTTTCTGTTGATTATCTCTTTCATCGTTATATTTTTGTTTGTTACCCGAATATAGAAAGGCCATTGATTTCAATAATTTATACGTATCTTTATATAGGCTATAAGCTGGACTTATTTTTATTGTGATGGATTTTATCTTCGTTTTTATACTCACTCTTATAAAAATGTCAAAATTTACAAGGAACCATCCCGAAGCGTGACATCGAAATCGATATAGAAACCTAGCGCAAATTGTTCCCCATATATGATTTACTCACAAAAGTGAAGGAATTTTTTCCGCGTGAGCAACTTTTGATTTTCCCTATAGCCCCCAAGGGGTCGATTTTTGACGAAAATTTAACATAATAATTTGAAAAGTTTCAATTTTTTAGCTAATTTTTGTTGAAAAATGATTTTTAACAACCAAGAATGTGATTTCAAAATAAGATTTGCAAAAATTAGCTAAAAAATTGAAACTTTTCGAATTATGTTAAATTTTCGTCAAAAATCGACCCCTTGGGGGCTAAAAGGAAAATCAAAAGTTGCTTACGCGGAAAAAATTTCTTCACATTTGTGAATAAATCATATATGAGGAACAATTTGCGCTAGGTTTCATTATCGATTTCGATTCCACACTTCGAGATGGTTCCTTGTTAGATTAAGCAAGCTCAAAAATTGATCTCGATGTTTGTATATTATACCTAAAGAAGGATTAAAATTTGCATGTTTCTAAGACTATCATTAAAGGATTTTTAATAATTTCTGGTACTACTAAGGATTAGCGCGAGCCCACTTAACGTGATTTTTTTCAAAAAAATTTTTTAGCCTTTTTTCTTTGGAAATGATCTCTAGGGGTAACTTTATGCGGGAAAATCGATTGCGCGCATTGACAAAACATAAAAACGAGTTTTTTTCGAAAAATGACCCGTATCTACTTCATCAGCATGTGACTCTTTAGGGCCACATTTTTAACAAGAATCACATGCTTTTGAAGTATATACGGCTCATTTTCTGAAAAAAACTCGTTTTCATGTTTTGTCAATACGCGCAATCGATTTCCCGCATAAAGTTACCCCTAGAGAGCTCATTTCCAAAAAAGAAAAAAAATCTAACAAAATTTTTTTGAAAAAAATCACGTTAATTGGGCTCGTTAATCCTTAGTAGTACCGAATTTCTAAATAAAAATTTTAATCCTTCTAGATTTTTCTTTATTTAAATAAATGAATAAAAATTATATTTGTTTGTTGTTAATATAATCAGCGTTTTTGACGATATTAATATCTGTATTATTTTTTATGGTTTTATAATATGAAAGCATAAATTACTTTTCAGTATAGTTAGGAAACCGATAGAAAATGGGTCGGTTTCGGTCTCGACTTTTTTCGGTTGTTATCGATCGGTTTTGATTTCTTTCTGTTTTCCGGTTTCCTAACTCTAATTTTCAAGTCTCGGAAATGTGAAGTTCGAATTTCCCGCATAAAATTACTCCTTGAGGGGTCGATTCCAGACGATGAAAAAAATTTTTCGAAAAATTTCATTTTCAGTGGGATACCTAATCGATACTAGTTCCAAATGGCAAAACATAAAACTAATTTATACCATATTGTTACTTTTTTAGATGGTTCGACTTTCAGTGGAGTTAATAAACGACTCTTATCAGTTTATAAATGCAGTAAAGCAGCGTGAGCTTTCGCTTAGAAATGTACAGATCCCGGCTATAGAAAATTTGGGTGCAACAAGAGTAGGTTTTTGGAATTAAAGGGGGGAATTATTGTTTAAATTTATGAGTCAATTTTCATGTTTTTAGCCCAAAATTGGGTTTAAAACCGATTTTTGAGCTCAAAATTGCGTCAAAAGTCGATTTTTTAGCTCAAAATTTGGTCAAAAACCGATTTTTGAGTCCAAAATTGGGTCAAGATCGATTTTTGGGCTCAAAATTTATTAGATTAGGTAAAAATTTCGAAAAATACCTCCTGTTATCCTTATATTATTCCATCCCTGGAGTTCATTCTCGTTCTTCCGCCTCAATTTTTCCCCTTCAGCTCTCTTTTCTTTATCGATTTGAAATTTCGACAGCATTCCAGATTTTTTTCCCTTTTCTTTCCTTTTCATAGGTTATTTTACTGACTGGTATCCTAATAATTTTATCCACCGAATTTTTAGGATCAATTTGATGTTGTGGACTTATCAGACAACAACATTCGAAAATTGGACAACTTGCCATTGCTGAAGAGACTTGAGAGTCTAATTTTGCACAATAATCGAATTCAGTAATTTTTGTGTTAGTAGTTGAGGCACGAAAGTGAGAACTATTTTTAGACAAATCCAAAAGGACATTGATGAGATGCTGCCTAATTTGAAATGGATGGTATTGACGAACAACAACTTGACTGAGCTCGGAGATATTGATCCACTAGCGGGATGCCCGAAGTTGGAATATTTGACGTTGATGGGAAATCCTCTCACTCACAAGCCCAATTATCGTCTTTATGTGATTTTTAAAGTCAAATCACTTCGTGTTTTGGATTATCGTCGAATTCGAGACGCGGTTGGTTTTTCTTTTTTTCATGTTCCGTACGTAGTGATGTAATACAGGGTGAGCAAAAAACCGTAATTTTGCGTTTTTTGGCGAAAATTTTCAATTTTTTTCAAAAATCGCATGAAAATACCCCTTATAGGTGAGTTCTGAAAAAAATTTTTCAC
This sequence comes from Acrobeloides nanus, assembly GCA_900406225.1. Lineage (NCBI taxonomy): Eukaryota > Metazoa > Nematoda > Chromadorea > Rhabditida > Cephalobidae > Acrobeloides > Acrobeloides nanus. Next base: position 1,861 of record OZJO01005542.1, on the reverse strand, counting down.
CAAAAAAACGCAAAAAGTACTGTTTTTTTTGGCTCAGCCTGTAAGCAATTATGGATATCTGAAATTTTAAGATAGTTTTGAAAAATGAAAAATTTTGGAGCTACCATCCTATCATGCACTTGCCAAATTTTAACCGCTGCGCGTGGGGGGAGGGTCATTCCATACACAGCGGCGCAATTCCCAATTAATCAAAAATTGAAAAATTCGTGGGGGTGCTTTTGGAAACCCTGGTTCAGTACTCTGAACTTGTATGCAACTCCAAAAGGTTGTGAAGTGATTATTACTCGAACGAACAGGACAGATATTACACATTTTGTAGGAACGCGAAGCCGCAATTAAACTCTTTAAAGGAAAGAAAGGCGCCAAGGCACGAGCTGAAATCAAGACTTCGAAACCCTTGCCCGAAGAAGACGAGAAAGCCAAGATTGCTCAGGTTAAAGCTCGGCCTTCCGAAGAACAACAGAAGATTAAGGTGAGATTTGGTTGTTTTCCAAATACCTTACTAACTAGCGTTTCATGATTTTTATAACCACGTATCAAAATTTCACAAAAAGTGTACATAAAAAATGGCGCCATTGACAGTCAATTGTTTGGTCCTAGTAATATAAATCTAGTCTGATTGTTTTTTTTATTGTAATTTCAAATTCCCTCGTCTTTTCAGGAAGCTATTAAAAGCGCGAAAACTTTGGCCGAAGTTGAGCAGTTGCAAAGCTTGTTGCTTACCGGCAAGCTTCCAACTGACGCTGCCTCAGGAGACACGACAAATGGCATAGAAATGGAAACTGAAGAATGATAAAGAAAACATGATAAATAATCTCGTTTGCTCGTTATGTTTAATTGTATTTGTTATGTTGAAACTTCGTAATAAAGTTGCATAAAAAACGGTACAGTTAGCGTCAGGGTTGAACAAATTTCCGGAAACGATTGAATCTGGCAACAAATTTTATGCTTCTCAAACAATGATTTATTTTATCAATCGTTTCAATAAACATGATTTTATTGAAAATCAGGCATAGTTTCCTGATTCTGAATAATCACAAATAATTGGTCGAGAGCAGTTTCACAAATTTCCGTAAATGATAAAGCTGCGCTAAACATCTCGACCAGCTGGTCGGGACGCTAAATGTCTCGAATTCAGGGCCCAAGTCGGCGTCTCTACCTCGTTTGAATTAGTCGCAGTATTGACACGAAAATCAGAGTTTTCGTTTCAATAACCCTAAACAATTATCATATTGGATAAATTTGGTGTCGTTTTTTTAGTCGCACCGAGCTATAAAGAATGCCGTCTTTGTTTGTTTAAATATATCCAATAATTAAGCGTATTTTGAAAAAAAGTTAAATTCAGGGTTTTCGTGTCAATACTCCGATTAATTCAAACGAGGTCGAGACGCCGTCAAAGAAAAATATTCAGAATTTAATGCTCTACAATTTTTATTTCTATGGAATTTCGTGAAACTATATATTTTTTTAAATTATAAATTTCGGTGACGGTTGTCTCCTCGTAACCGATGACCGTAATGTTGAATTGTGACGGTTGTCCTACTGCCATCTTTTTATGTACATTTGATCTGTGTAATTTTGTAGTTATAAAAATTTTAATGTTGTCAAAGCGCCAGATCCCTCTCAGAAATCCAATTAAAGGGGGGTAACAGTCGGCGCTCGTCTTCCGAAAATTTTTGTAAAAAATACATTCCTAGGGGTAATTTTATGCAAGAAATCGATTCCGCGCATTCCCGAAGCATGAAAGGAATGTATTTTTTATAAAAAATTTGTTCGGAGAACGTGCTCCGATTGTTACCCCCTTGAGGGGTGCACGCCCTGTACGCTTCTCGAAAAAAATTTTTCTCCAAATTGGCTGATT
>OZJO01005533.1:0-24891 GCA_900406225.1 Acrobeloides nanus | reverse complement strand
TTCGGACATTTTTAAAGGATGAAACAGTGAAAAAAAAGTAAAAGATTGAGTGATGAGGATGAAGCTGTTATTGTTATTATTTTCTATATCGATATTTTATAATGAAATGTAATTAGAGGATGTTGCTATGACGACTTTATGGATAATTTTTACTTCTTTTCCAATGGCTTTACCAGGCGCATCTTCAAGTGCTTCGAAAAGACAATGAGGTGTAATTTTTTTTAAAGTTCGAAAAATATCATTGCAGATTGCTTTACGAAAAATGCCACAAAAAGGTTCGGAGCTACTACACAATAAGGGGGGCCCACCCACATGAAAAAATTTTCAAAATTTTTTTCTGGAAATGACCCCTCTAGGGGTCATTTCCAGTAAAAACATGTGGAGGAATCCGAATTTGACATTTTCGAAGCGAAAAACGCTTCCCTAGTTCAGGGAAGGTGTATTGTGTATTGGAGCGAAAAGTCGCAAAAATGCGATTTTTGCCTAAAAACGACTTCCAGAAGGGGTAGTTTTTAGGCAAAAATCGCAAAAAAATGTTCAAAAAAATTTTTGAAAAATTTGATTTTTGAAAAAATTTGAATTTTGATAAAATTTGAATTTTGAAAAAAATTGATTTTCGAACAATTTTGAAAAAAAATTCAAAAAAATTTGAATTTTGGAAAAAATTGAATTTTGATAAAAATTCAAAAAATTTTTATTTTGAAAAAAAAATTAAATTTTGATCAAATCTGAATTTAAAAAAAATTGAATTTTGATAAAAATTGAAAAATTCAAAAAAATTGAATTTTTTTTTAAAATTCAAAAAAAATTGAATTTTTGAAAAAATTTGATTTTCGAAAAATTTTGAAAAAAAACGATCCCAAAAGGGGTTGTTTTTAGGCAAAAATCGCATTTTTATGTCTTTTCGCTTCAATACACAATACACCTTCCCTGAATCAGGGAAGCGTTTTTTCTCTTCGAAAATGTCAAATTCAAATTCTCCGCATGTTTTTACTCCTATAGGGGTCATTTCCAGAAAAAAATTTTTGACGTGGGTGGCCCCCTATTGCTCCTTAGGTTCACAATGCATTCGAGAGATCGATGGGTATTTGAATGGAGATCTTTCACTTGATTCTACAAACATTGTTTATTGGAGTTTTTCTGAAGCCACAACAAGTCCGAAAAGTTCATCCTGCTGCGTACATGTTTTCGTTGTAATACACAAAATTTCAAAAATCGCCATCTTCACATGCATTTATCTCGATAAAGGTGGCGATTCAGAAGTTGCCGTAAAAACAAAAAGCTCCATTTTTTATGAACTTTTCGAATATTCATGAACTCTCTGAACAAAATTGGCAACAACTTTTTTCCGCCCGGACTGGTTCTTTAAGAAAAATAATGAAGATTTTGTCACAATTTCCCCCCCCCCCACCAATCTGGATCAAAATTTGACGACGTATACACAAGCTATAAAAAATTTGTCGCCCAACTTTTTTCCCTAAAACTTGAATAAAACCGAAGAAATTTTTCATGCTATTCTTTTATGGACTTCGAACCTTGTTTTTCTTATAACTCATTCAAAAAAGAAATTTCTTCATACTTATCATATCAGTCATTACTTTTTTTGTGTATTACAACGAAAACATGTACTTATTTTGTCAGAACAAAGATGCTATGTGCATTTCTTTGCAAGAAGATTCATTGAAAGATTCGTTCGGTTGCTAATTGCTATCACCATTTTTTCCCACATTCCATTTTTTGAGTTCTAAAAATGTCAGATTGTTTCATTTAGCGATTCCATCATAGCCGCCATCGACGAAGAGAAACGCAAAAACTATGCAAAGAAAAACAAGTTATATGGCCGGTCTGAAGTCTGAAAGCGAAAGCTGCACCGCAAAAAAGGGTTGTAGCCGACCGACGACCGACCTATGGACCCCGATGGATCACCAAAAACGAGCATATCAATTATGAAGCAGGAAATATATGTGTTCGGTGAAGAATTCACAAAGCAGAAATTGTGTTGATTGTCGTGGAAAGCTCAAAAGAAGAAGAAAAAGTAGACGCAAAAAATATTGGATTTTTCGATAGTACAGTGTGAACAAATAGATCTGAAACTTTAGTAAAATTGGGATCATAGGTCGGCAAGTGGTAGGGGGAGGGGACCCCGATGAGGTGGTCCCCTCAATTTTGGGGTTCATGAGTGAGTAGGTCAGGAGGGAGGGACCCCCAATGAGGTGGTTCCCTCAATTTTGGGTCCATGAGTGAGTGAGTCAGGGGGAGGGGACCCCCGATGAAGTGGTCCCCCTCAATTTTGGGTCCATGAGTGAGTGGGTCAGGGGAGAGGACCCCCGATGAGGTTGTCTCCCTCAATTTTGGGCCCATGAGTGGGTCAGGGGAGGGGACCCCGATGAGGTGATCTGAAGGAATTGTTTGATTTTGACCACGGAAAGGTACCCTACGAGATGCCTCAACAGCTTTTTATCCCCTGAATCAGGGTCAGGTAAACATTTTCATGCATCGGCAATACGCGCAATCGATTCTCTGACTAGAAAAACTCTCGAAAATTTCGTCAAAAATCGACTTCTATAGCCAAATATCGATATTTTAAAATTAATTGAAACACCCCCATTTTTTGAAAAAGTCTGTACATTGACACGAAAACAACAAAGGATAATACTTTTTTTGATACCGTTGAAGATTTTTTTTCTTCATTTTTCGCACTTTTATTTCCTAGTGTAGATTAAAAATGAACAACAAATTATCATTTTGGAACGGGTCAATTAGCAAAACTTGAATTGAATTATAATTTACAGACAAAATGTGTCAAAAGTGGGAAAACGGAATATCAATTTATGATTTAATTTCGAATCTGTATAAGCGTATAGCCGGTTTAAAACGTCACTGAAAAATGGTTCAGAAGATATGGCGCAAGCGTCTCACTTCACAGTCAAAGGATCTCTGATTCAATCTCGCCAGGACAAAAATCCAAAATTAATGAATTAAAGAGACCTTCTTCTTCTATTGCTTCTTTTTCTTTTGTTTCTTCTACTTCTTCTGCTTCTTCTTCTACTACTACTTCTTCTGCGTCTTCTTTTTCTTCTGCTTCTTCTACTACTACTTTTTCTTTTCCTTCTACTTTTTCTTCTTCTTCTACTACTACTTCTGCTTCTTCTATTACTTCTTTTTCTTTTGCTTCTTCTACTTCTTCTGTTTCTACTACTACTACTACTACTACTACTACTTCTTCTTCTTCTTCTTCTTCTACTTCTTCTGCTTCTACTACTACTTCTTCTACTTCGTCTTCTACTTCTACTTTTTCTGCGTCTTCTTTTTCTTCTGCTTCTTCTACTACTACTTCTTCTACTTCTTCTTTTTCTTCTTCTGCTTCTTTTACTTCATCATCTACTACTACTTCTTTTTTTCCTTCTGTTACTTCTTCTTCTACTTCTTCTTTTACTTCTTTTTCTTCTGCTTCTTCTACTACTACTACTACTTCTTCTCCTTCTGCTTCTTTTTCTTCTTCTACTACTACTTCGGCTCGCCCAACTCTAGCATTTTTTAAAGCTGCTGCAGAAATGGAATTTAATCAAAAGTTTTANCTCCTTCTGCTTCTTTTTCTTCTTCTACTACTACTTCGGCTCGCCCAACTCTAGCATTTTTTAAAGCTGCTGCAGAAATGGAATTTAATCAAAAGTTTTAAAAATACTCGCCAGAAATTTTTTAACAGGGGATACCAAGCCTTTTTTTCTAAAAAAATCATAAGGGGGACCCATATGTTTTTCTGACCTTCGGCCCGTAAGGGGGGGGGGTACCGGTACCCTCCTCCCCCTTGTGGCTACGTCACGGAAAATACTACATGCGTATCCATTTAGTTGTGTTTTAATACAATGTGCTATTGGAGTGAGAATTTATTCATGTAATATGTTCCACTCTTAAAATTTGAAACTTTTTCTCGCAACAATGTTGCGCAATCATCAAACAATTTCGAATTTGAGTGTCGAATTCAAACCGGCTTTGTTCCAATGTGAAGAAAAATTCAGGTTCACTAGCTGGGTGTTCCCTTATCTGATTTTAACTTTTAGACATCAAAATAAAGTACAAAGAGATTGAACTAATTTTTATTGACATATGGGTCAAAATTTCAAGATTCTTGTAGCCTTCTCATTTCAATGTTTTTGTGGCAGAAAGAGAGAAGTTTAGTGTCTTAAAAAAAATTTTAAACAAACGATAAACAAAAATTCTATGAGTGTTGTGATCCCCCGACTGGTTCCTCTTATAGTCCGTTTCCGCCCATAAAACATAAAAAGCTTGTGCGCGATGTCCAAGTGATCCAAGGCGCGCAACATCTGGATTGGCCCAGAAGTCTCAGGATCGAGTTCACCTGGGGGTATTGCACAAAATGAAAAGTGTTGCGCACGCCTTGGACCACTTGGCCATCGCGGGCAAGCTTTTTTATGGGATGAAACGGACTATAGATTTTCCCACAGGGGATGCAAACGATTCGAACCTTGATAATGATGCCAAACTCGTTGGAACCACTACACTATGGCGGTCACTGAATGGCTTGTCTCTAATTTCGAGCTTGAAGTAGAACAATGAGATGCCCTAAGTTCATAGAATTTAGGGCATAAAAAATTTTCTTAAATTTCTCAAAACTTTGAATTTCGATCTGATGGGATCGAACTATAAATTACAAAGTCTACTACAGTCAAACCTCCATTTTATGACGCCTCCGTTTAATGACAGCAACCACGCAGGGATGCGGCGGGAAAATTTGGTATATATAGCAAGTCGATTTCTTTGTATACCAAATTTTCCCGCCGACATCCCTGCGTGGTCGTTATGTTCCCTGCCAAGTGCCATAAAACGGAGATTTGACTGTACTACTTCTGCTACTTCTTCTTCTACTACTACTACTACTTCTTCATCTACTTCTTCTTCTTCTACTACTACTTCTACTACTTCTTCTACTACTACTACTTCTTCTTCTTCTTCTACTACTACTTCTTCTTTTACTACTTCTACTACTACTACTTCTTCTGCTACTTCTACTACTTCTTCTACTACTTCGACTACTTCTACTACTACTTCTACTACTACTTTTTCTACTACTCTACTTCTTCTTCTTCTTTTACTACTTCTACTACTACTACTTCTTCTGCTACTTCTTCGTCTACTACTACTTCTTTCCTCTTGCCCGCTTGGCTGTTTCTGTTACCACCCCAATATCTTCATGACAAAATACCAAGCAAAAATTGTATAAAAAATGACTAACGTTGATCCACGAACTATTTATTTATCTGCATTTGGGAATGATAATGAGGCATCTGCGACGAGTCATTCGAGAAAAGGAAGATTGCCGTTCCCCTACAAACAAATCAAAAGTTTTATAGAAAAGTGCGTTGTTGTGTATTATCTATTTGTAGAGAATCCCATCCGTGGATATCTCTATCCATCCCCGTCACGACGTTTTTGGATAAGAGAAAGCATTTTGCTCTCTTCGGTTTCTTCCTCGGTTCGCGTGTGTGCCCTGTGGTCACGCCGCGCCCATCGCCCAACCAACAACCGGTACAAGACGACGAAGAAGAAGAAGCCGACCAATGTTTTTCTCGTAAATGTTTTGGTCCCAAGGAGTTCTGGGGGCGTTCTTCCGTTGCTAATTGGAGAAAGAAGAAGAAGAAGAGTTCGCGAATAACTGGCGAATTATTATTAAAAAATTTGCATTCTCACCTGGTTTTGTCCTCCGGCAGGCGCCAGAAAAAGCGTTCCACTCAATTCAGCCCTATTATTTCCCTATACGCCTACTCACAAATTTTTAAAATTCTTGCTGCTCGATTGCTGGCTACAAGAGTCATATTCAAAGGAGGAAGAAGGTTGTTCAACTTTGTGCCATATTTTTGTTGATTTTGAAAAAAAATTTTGAAAATTATTTGTACTAAATGTTAATAAGGTCAAGAAGGAGAAAAGGTTGTCTTGGAATATTATTTTGGCTCGGGTTATTTCTATTATTATCTACCTCTTTTGGTAAGTTCAACTTTTGAAAAATTTTTAGAAAAATTCGTCAAAAATTGAAAATTTTTTCAAAAATCAAAAAATTCGTGGACAAAAAATTTGATTGATTTTTGAGTTCTTGATTCTGTTGCGTTGCTGAGGGCCGCTACTAATTCGTTCGGACGGATCCCGAACGGACTTTAGTTCACTAATAACTTCACTAATTGCGTTCAGACGCGTTCGGAAACATCACTAATAGTCGTTCGAATACGTTCAGAAACGTTCGGGCGCGTTCATAAACGTTCGGACGCGTTCGAAAACGTTCGGATGCGTTCGGGCGCTCGTCCGAACATTTCCGAACGCGTCGGAACGTTTCAGAACGCAATTAGTGATGTTATTAGTGATAAATTAGTGAAGTCAAAAATTTCCGAATGAATTAGTGGCGGCCCTGATACAATCTATTTCATGGCATGAGATTCAGAAAAGCTGAGCGCGCGCATGGCCTAATGGCTAGGACGCTGGCCATTCATGTTAGTTGCGCGGGTTCTATCCTACCAGGATCAAAACTTTTATTTTTGCGAATCAAAAAAAAGTTGTAAAAGCCCTCTTAAAAATATTGGGTTGTTCGATAAGTGTCGGGGCGAAAAATACGTCTAAATTCGGTTCGTTTTCGTTGAAATTTTAAAGTTTTGACGATTTTTGACAAATTTTTGGCGACTTTTCAATTTTTGACGAATTTTTCATATTTGTTTGCAAATTCTATCGATTTCTCTCTCTCAGATTTCATACACCTTTTCCACATTTAATCGAAAAGTGAAACTTTCCAATAATTTCCCGAAGCGAGAGTGAAAGCTCATGAAAACCGGTGGGGAACCGATCCGAAAACTTTCTTATGTTGCATAATTAATGGGGTCAATTTTCGGAAGACTTTCTTTCACGCTCGATATGCTCACTCAAAACTCAAACTCACACAATCAGACGTGGCGAGAGTTCTTTTCACCTTCGAATTTCAGAAATTAACAAACAAAGGCACGCAATTTACACTCAATCTAAAAGGTGTTATACTCCACAAAGTCCAAAAAAGTTGGGGAGCACCATAGCCTAGTAGCTAAAGAGCCAGACTAACAATATGAAGGTGCGGGTTCGATCCCACCCGGAGAGTCAATTCTTTTTTTAGTGCCCAAAGCTGATACAAAAATTATTTGTAAAAAGTAGAAAAATTAATGTTTCTACTTTTTACAAAATTTTTCATGAAATTACTCAAAAATCGAAAAATTCACCAAAAATTGAATTCGTGTTCCCCATACCCGAAACCCCTTCCCCCCCCCCCCCCGAGTACAAAAAATCAGCCATTTTGGCGAACTTTTTGAAAATTTGAATTTGTTGCATTTTCGCTTCAATAAACACACCATTTTTACCTGAATCAGGATCAGAAAAGTATTTTCACGCTTCGGCGTGCAATTGATGCCCCGCACAAAGTTACCCTCAGATGGATACTTTCCGGAGGAAAATAGAAATTTTTTTAAATTTTCGCGTCAATACATCGAATCCATTCCCTGAATCAGGGTCAAGGAAGTGTTTTCATACTTTCACGCAGTCGATTTTCCGCATAAAATTACCCCTATATTGGCCATTTTTAGTTTTAAAAAATTTTTCGGTCCCCCCAAAAAATGGTCTTGACCCTGATTCAGGGAATGGAGTTGGTATACGGGAGGAAAAAGAAAATTTCCGATTTTCACATCAATCCCATTCCCTGAATCAGGGTCAAGATAATTTTTTTCATGCTTAGAAAATGTGCGCAATCGCAGAACTTTTTTTCGATCAACCCAATAATATTTGGGTCGTTCGGAAAATGACCAGCTTTTACGGATTCAATCGCGCACATTGAAATGGTCTGCGTATTGAAACGAAAACCTGAATTTGAATTTCTGAAGGAAAAATGTTTGAAAAATTCCACCACCAATCGATAGAGCGCATCGAAAAACGGTAGTTTTCCACAATTTTCGTGAAAAACAAATTCTTCGTTTTTGAGGAAATTTAGTTCAAAGTTTGATTAAAAAAAATGATCGAAATTTGCATAAATTGACCGAAATTCGCATAAATTGACCGAAATTTAGCCAAACTGTTGAACCAAATTTCCTCAAAAACGAAGAATTTGTTTTTCACGAAAATTGGGGAAGACTATCGTTTTTCGATGCGCTCTATCGATTGGTGGTGGAATTTTTCAAAAAATTTTCCTTCAGGAATTCAAATTCAGATTTTCGTTTCAATACACAGACCATTTTAATGTGCGCAATCGATTCCCCCATAGGAAAACCCCCGGAGGAATCACTTTTATAACGATACGATTGAATTTGCACAAGCTGGTTATTTTCCGAACGACCCAGTATATTCCTCTTTTTTTCATTTCCTCTTCCGTTTTATTGCCGCTACACACACTTTTGTACAATTTGGATGATAGCTAGAAAGATAAATTGCTTTCTGGGCGCTCATTCTAATCAAGCTCGGTGATTGACCATTGATTTATTGCGTTTTATGAGAAAAGTGCGCAGTTTTTCTTATAATATAACATAAATATCCCCCCACTAAACCTGTTCCTCCCGCTTAGCAAGCACCAAAACGATTAAATGACCGGAATGAAAAAAAGGTTCAATTTCATAATGATAGTCGCTCCAAAATTGGACAATTCTCCAAAACAAATATTATTCAACAATCTCAAAGAAGATCTTTTCATCGAAATAGGAAAAAAATTGCATTCTTGCGACTTTTCGCTTCAATACATAGGCCTTCCCTAAATCAGGGAAGTGTTTTTCGCTTCGAAAATGTCAAATTTGGATTCTCCACATGTTTTTGTCCCTAGAGGGGTCATTTCCAGAAAAAAATTTTTCACGTGGGTGGCCCCCTCCTATTGTGTAGTAGCTCCAAAATTTAAAAAAGCTCCAAAAAATTTTTTGAAAAAAAAGATTTTTTAAAAATCAAATGTTTTACGCTATTAGGAGTCGAATCTGAGGACGCAACATTGTTTAACTTGCCAGATCGGAGGTGGTCAAAAACCGAAATTTTGCGATTTTTTCAAGTTGTTTAATTTTCATCAAAATAACCCTATATGGAGCCACAGCACGCAAAAACCAGAAAAGGGCACAGCATGAGTCAAAATTAAAAATAAATTTCGCCAATTGATTCAGCTTGCCAAGANGATCGGAGGTGGTCAAAAACCGAGATTTTGCGATTTTTTCAAGTTGTTTAATTTGCATCAAAATAACCCTATATGGAGCCACATCACGCAAAAACCAGAAAAGGGCACAGCATGAGTCAAAATTAAAAATAAATTTCGCCAATTGATTCAGCTTGCCAAGAACACGAGTACCATATCATGGGGGTTTGGGGGGGGGGGTTTCTCATGACCGAGTGGCTAAAGTGACTGATTTTCACTTTAAAGGCGCGGGCTCGAATTTAAAGTTGTCCAGATTTCATGAAAATTTTTGCATATCCATATTTTGGCCTCTAGAACACTTTGCTATCATTTTTTGGGCCAATAAATACTTGTTGGAGTTGTATAGTAAGGTAGATTCCCTGAATCAGGGAAGGTCTGTGCATTGACACGAAAACCTCTTTTTCGTGATATCTCTTCCCCCCAATGGCGATTTTTTTAAATTTAAATTTTCTACGTTTCCAAATTACAAATATTTTTCAAACCAAACAAGTTTTGAAATCTAGACAGCTTACGAAACTTTTCCAGTTCTAGCTCCAGGTTGGGTATTTTCGAAGAAAATTTTTTTTATGTTTTCATGCGTTACATTAGCCTAATCTTATTAGGCTAAACGAGCAATTACCGCATTTATCATGAGCTACAACTGAGACGGATTTCGACATATGCACGCTTGCTAAAAATGATTTTTGAGCCTTAAAATAAAAAATGGGAACTACTACAAAATAGGGGTGCCACCCACGTGAAAAAATTTTCAAAAATTTTCTGAAAATGACCTCTCTAAAAATATGCGAGAAATCTGAATTTGACACTTTTGAAGCGAAAAAACGCTTCCCTGATTCAGTGAAGACCCGTGTATTGAAGCGAAAAGTAACAAAAATGCGATTTTTGCGACTTTTCGCTTTCCCTGAATCAGGGAAGCATTTTTTCGAATTTAAAATTTTTGAAGCGAAAAACACTTCCCTGATGCAAGAAAGTTCTGTGCGAAAACGTCAAATTCGGATTCCCCACATGTTTTTACCCCTAGAGGGGTCATTTCCAGAAAAAAATTTTGAAAATTGTTTCACGTGGGTGCTCCAGCCCTCTATTGTGTAATAGTTCCAAAAAATGATATTTTTTGTATTGTTAAGAAGCATATTATCCATTTTAGTAATATGCGCAGAAAACGAACTGGATGATGACTCAATAGAAGGCTCTGGTGAAGCACCTGCACACAGAGAAAACTCGGATGAAGATGAACCCAGAACTAGGCATAAAAGCAGTGGTGGTCAAGCCCCATCTACGTCTGACCCGAATGAAAAAGTCGAGGATAAGACGAAGAAAAAGTCTTCCGATGAAAAAGAAGAATGTATGGATAAACATGATTTATGCAAATTTTGGTCTTCTATAGGAGAATGTGATACTAATAAGGATTGGATGTTGGAGCATTGTCCGATTTCTTGTGACAAGTGTAATGGTAGGATATAGTTTTAATCGTATAAAGTAGCCCCTCATCGTCATGAGCTATAGAATTTATAAAAATTAGGGTGTGAAACTTCGAAGCTCGTGCTTTCTAAAGTTGAAAAGGCGTTAAAAAATTTTTTTATTTGATGTAAAATTATTTTGAACTCATTTAAAGTAAACTTAATCAATTTTTAGATGTTCGTCATTTGAAATTGAAGGGCTTAGGCTTAAATTTAGGCTTAGGTTTAGGCTTAGGCTTAAGTTTAGGCTTAGATTTATGTTTAGGCTTGGGCTTAAATTTAGGCTTAAGTTTAGGCTTAGATTTATGTTTAGGCTTAGGTTTAGATTTATGCTTAGGCTTAAATTTAGGCTTAGATTTATGCTTAGGCTTAAGCTCAGGTTTAGGCTTAGATTTAGGCTTAGGTTTAGGCTTAAGTTTAGGCTTAGATTTATGTTTAGGCTTAGGCTTAAATTTAGGCTTAGGTTTAGGCTTAAGTTTAGGCTTAGGTTTAGGCTTAGATTTAGGCTTACTATTTCCAATTTCAATATTTTTAATCAATAAAATAGTTTATTAATAAATAATAAATTTTTCAGGCACAACCATATGCATAGACAAACATCGTTTGTGTTCATTTTGGGCTAGCATAAATGAATGTGATCAAAATGCCGTGTGGATGTTGCCAAATTGTGCAAGATCATGTCGATCATGTAAAGGTAGAACGCAACTTTTAGTTGTAATATCATAAAAAAATTATCCATCCAATTCTATGGGTGTGGTCCGTTCTTTTTTGGGCCAACAACTTCGAAAGAATTCCTAGCTCGCGGCTATTTACAATTCTGTTTCAACCCCAAAAAATCGAATCAAAATTTTTCCGCATCCATTTATGTTACCAGTGTTTTGCTTAATACAACACTGGCGTCGGATGCACGCTATTCGATTTGTGGGAAATGAAATGCGGATGTGGAATGGACACATGTTTTTTGCACGTTTTTCCACTCCAACTATGACCGCATGCAAATAGAGCAGTCAAAAAAACGATAAAATTAGTGTAGTTTGATGGTCAACTTATGGGGTGAATGGAAATTTGAAACGATAAAATTTTAGGAACAAAAGATGATCAAAAATTACCAGACCGATTTATTAGATCAGCGCGAAATTTTGCAATAAAATTTCACGAAAATTCGGGATTACGTCAAAGTTTATGATAGGCTCTAATTTTGGGGGTGAAATATGATGAAAACTAGTCGATAACGCTTAAACGACATACATATTGTAGGAAATCGAAAAAATCAAATTTTTAAACAAAAATTAAATTTTTAACTGAAATAAATATCATCATTGTTTTCAGCACCATTGATATCGCTTAAATAGCATACATATCGTTGAAACGAAAAAAATCAAAAATTCAATTTTTATGGGATAACCCCCTTATTGACCCTGGGGTGACCCCCCTGATTCACAATAGCTCCAAAAAGCCCTATTTGTCCATCGCATGCGGACTTATTTTTTATGAGCGAAGGATTGATTTTTTCAACAAGTTGTCAACATTTTTTGTTTTTTCGCATGCTGTGCAACGTAAATTTTTCAATTAGAAATTGGGCAAAAGTTTTCGGACCCGACCGGGACCAGGCTCCTGGCTATCGTCCAAGTGCACTACCATTGTACTACCGAGACCTACAACTGAATGCCCGTTAATTTCTGGTGAATACTTGGCGGTGTATTTTTTTAAATTGTTTAAAAATACACCGGCAAGAATTCACGAGAAATTAACAGGCATTCAGTTGTAGGTCTCGGCAGTACAATGGTAGTGCACTTGGACGGTAGCCAGGATCCTGGTCCGGGTTCGAATCCCGGTCGAGTCCGAAAACTTTTATCCAATTTCAAATTCCTTCGATTTTCACGTCTCGGCGTGTTAATCCGAGCTCCAAAATTCCCAAACATGAGAGCTATCTTTTCAATTAGACATGTTCATTTCTCATCTAAAAAAACCATGAAAAAGAAAATCCGCAAAAAGCGGTGCAAAAGTGAAATCGACTGAAACGAACGGTCGTGACAATGATGTATTGTTCGGATATTGAACTGGAAAAAACAACATAGAGGAAGAAATCGAGATTTTTCGATCCAAATCCCAAAAAATAGGACTACTACATCAATCATAAATTAATAGAAAACGTGGAGATTAAAAAGTTTTTAAAAAAAGCATAAAAATATGAATGTTTAGGTATGGCTATCAACGACAAAATGCCACCAGAAAATGGAGAATTTAAGCCAGAAGATTGTAAACATTTTATTTCAACACATGAAGGTATTCATTTTTTTAAACATAACTCTGATTAGGGAAATTTTGAAAAAATTTGGAGCTACTACACGATAGGGGGGGGCCATCCACGTGAAAAATTTTTTTCCGGTTTTTTACGCACCTTGTAAAATGACTAACTCAGTATTATAAAGTTTCAAGAAAAAATGATTCCCATTTTAGATACCAGATTTCGACGGACTTTGTCAGTAAATGATATTAGAAGCAGTAATACAAATTTTGGCTGCGTTTCCACTCTAGCTGAACACAAATGCAGCAGAAATTTATGTTACCACCTCAAATTTCGGAGCTTCGATGGCTCTTGCAACAACCTCGAAGAGCCTCTGAAAGGAGCCGCTTTTATGCCACTTTCTCGGCTAAAAGACCCGATTTATGACGATGTCTTTTCGGCACCAGTATGTGAGTTGGTTTTGCTACCTTTTTTAAAAGACCATAAACGTTTGTAAATTTCTTAAAGGGGGTAAACTTTGCAGTATCTCCGAAAAAATTATTTTGAAATTTTTACAAAAATGACTTTTCTAGAGGTAATTTTATGCGAAAATTCGATTGCGCGCATTCCTGAAGCTTGAAAATGCTTCCTTATCCTGATTCAGGGAAACAAGAGTGTGTATTGAAGCGAAAAATCCAAAATTCTCATATTGTTAAGCTTCGAGAATGCGCGCAATCGATTGTCCGCATAAAATAACCCCTAGAAAAGTCATTTTGCAAAAATTAAAAAATTTTTTTTTCGGAGATGCTGCTGCAAAATTTACTCCCTTTAAAAATACAAAAAATCTATAAAATCCAAAATTTTAGCTTCTCTAAAACATCTCAGACCATCATCTCGAGAAGCCTCAAGACTCCTTCTCAGTTCCAGTGCTGAAATCACATCAAAATCAAATGCGCTGTTCATGCAATGGGGTCAATTCATAGCCCATGATGTTGCCAAAACAACAATGTTGAACAACCAAGAATGTGCTGGGTGCACTCCAGCGGGCGGCAAGTGCTTTTCCGTCTTTTTGAGCAGAATTGATCCAACGTAAGTGTAGATTTTCAATATTCAAGTTGAAGATCAAATTTAGCTCCTAGGCCAACGCGCTATTTTATTCAAAAAAGTAAAATATGTTTACAGATCAACGTGCCTGCGGCGCGCTACGCTACCGAGCTACAATTGGTAGCGCCTGTGGCGCGCTACTCTACCGATCTGTACTTGGGAGCGCCTGCGACGCACTACGTTACTGAGCTGTACTTGGGAGCGCTTGCGGTGCGCTACGCTATCGAACTGCACTTGGTAGCGTCTGTGGCGCTCTACTCTACCGATCTGTACTTGGTAGCGCCTGCGACGCACTACGTTACTGAACTGCACTTGGGAGCGTCTGCGGCGCGCTACGCTCCGTTCTGTATTTGGGATCGCCTGCGACGCGCTACGCTACCGAGCTGCATTTGAGAGCGCCTGTGGCGCTTTACTCTATCGAGCTGCACTTGGGAGCGTCTGCGGCGCTCTACGTTAGAGCTGCACTTAATATTTTTCTTTGCTGATTTTTAAGGGTTAAACAAAGGTTGTCACGCTTTGGGAATGCGCGCAATCGATTTTCGCCTAAAATTACCCCTAAATATATCATTTTTTTTAATTTTAGAAAATTTTTTTTCGATTTTTGACCCTGAGGTGACTCCCTGATTCACAATATCTCCAAAAAAAATTTTTTAGATTCGGACGTTTTCAATGCTTGCCAGTGGCCAGGTCAACTCCAGTCTGTGGCACCGGTGCAGGATCAGGGGCATTCAAATTCAGGGAGCAATTCAACGAAAATACGGCGTTTATTGACGGATCAATGGTAAGTAGGAATCAACAAAACCAACGCCAGAAAAAAATCAAACTTGACAAAAAATGCTGAAAAGAAAAATTGAACGTGAAGAAAAAAAGATCCCCCCACCAGAAACATTAACCTAACTGTTTCTTGGCGAGATTGGGGTGCGCATGGCCGAAATGCTAGGACACTGGAAGTTTGTGTTATATGCGCGGGTTTGATCCCCACCAGCGTCGAATTGTTTATTTTAACGAATCATAAAAAGAAAAAAAGCAAACCACCTTAAAATTTCATGAAAAACTTTTGACCTTATCCCTTGGCTGTAGGGTCAAAAAGCTCAAAAATATTTTTTTTAATTAAAAAAACAAAACTTTCAGGCGCAAACAATTAAGCTTTAACCGGGATCCGAACCCGATACATTTGTCGTCGTAGACCGACGAATTAGCCACTGCGCCATATGTGCTTTTGGTTTATTTAGTTTGAAATTTACCATCTGAACATATGATTTTGTCGATTTATTTTTGTAAATATATATTTATTATATATGATTACAAGGTAAATTTCGAATTAAATCAACCAGAAGCGCACATGTCGCAGTGGCTAACGCGTAGGTCTACGATTATAAAGGTCGTGGGTTCGAATCCCGGTTGAAGCTCAATTTTTTGCACTTGAAAGTTTTGTTTTTTTAATTTTTTAAAAATATTTTTTCCCATTCTTTCTAGTGCTGGTAGCAAAAAAATTTGTGGCAAGTTTTTTAAGAAAAAATTCAATTTTTCTGAAAATCAACTTTGTCGATTTTTGAACTTTTTGACCCTACAGCCAATGGGTGAGGCCAAAAATTTTCGAAAATAATCTATAGATTTATGGAAGCAGCAGTAGAGATCAATTCCTTTTCCGTCAAGGGGCTTTTATGAAAACTAACATTCTTCGTGGCCGCGTCTTCCCGCCGATTGACACCAGTCAAAACATAATAGCCGGAGATGATCGTGCCAATATTTTCATCGGTCTTGCTTCGTTGCACACCTTATTTGTTCGAGAACATAACAGGTATAACAAATTTTGGAGCTCTTTCCCCTGGGGAGGCGCAATCAACAGGATTCCAAAAACTGATACTTTTTTGAAGTAATTTTATGGGACAATATCCTTTAGTGGCTTAGGCCTAAGCTTAAGCCTAAGCTTAGGCTTAACCCTAGGCTTAAGCTAAATCTTAGGCTTAGGCCTAGGCTTGGGATTAGGCTTAGGCTAAAGCCTAAGATTAAGCCTAAGCTTAAGCTTAGTCTTATGCTTGGAGTTAGGCTTAGGCTAAAGCCTAAGATTAAGCCTAAGCCTAGGCTTAGGCTTAAACTTAGGCCTAAGCCTTTAGAGGATATTTTTCCATAAAATTACTTCAAAAAAGTATCAGCTTTTTGAAATCCTGTTGATTGAGTCTCCCTAGAGGGAAGAGCCCCAAAATTTTATCAAAAACCCTAATTTCAATCAGCTTTTCAGGATTGCCTTAAGTTTACAAAAACTTAATGAGCACTGGGACCAAGATCGAATTTTCCTCGAGACCAGAAGAATCATTGGCGCCATTTTACAAAAAATCACTTATGATGAATATTTACCCAGGTTACTGGGCAGAAAATTTGATGAGCTCATTGGAAGTTATGATGAGTATGACCCGGAAGTGGATCCATCTGTGGCAAATGAGTTTACTGGATGTGCGTTTCGATTCGGCCATGGGATGATTCAAGTAAAAACTTGTTTTCTCTATCAAAATGCATTCTTGAAGCGTGAAACGCTTCTCTGACCCTGATTCAGGGAAGTAAGTAAGTGTATTGGAGCGAAAATGAACTACTATTCGAACTTTCGCTGAAAAAAATGGCTTTCTAGGACTGTTTTTTAGGCATAGGCTTAAGCCTAAATCTAAGCTTAAGCCTAGTCTAAGTAAACCCAAGCCTAAGACTAAGCTTAAGCCTCAGTGCAATCAATTTTCTGCCTAGAAAAACCCCCTAAAAAGTCAATTTTTCATCGAAAATTCGAATTTTAGTTCGTTTTCGCTTCAATACATCCACAATTTTCCCTGAATCAGGGTCAGGAAAGCGTTTTCACGCCATCAGAAATAGTATTTATCGACTTTATTTTTAAAATTTTTCTTTTTTTAACCATGCTTTCATTCAAACCCTTGTTTCATTTCTAGGAGTTCTATCCGTTCTTGAACGATAACTGGACACGCGTCGGCGGTGTGCCATTCAATGATGGCATGTTCAAGAGCATCCACCTCATCAACAACGGAATCGATCCCCTCCTGCGTGGTCTGATGATCCTGCCATCTAAAATGCCCCAACGGCTAACATTGGCAGTGACGGAGAGGATTTTTGGCAATTCTGATCTCGGCTCGATCAACATTCAACGAGGAAGAGATCATGGTGTCCCTGGGTATGCCGCGTGGAGGGGCATGTGTAATCTGCCAAAAGTTGAATCATTTGAAGATTTGAATAATACTATATCGAATGGAATTGTTAGGAATAATTTAAAATTGCTGTATAAAGACGTTGGTAAGCTTGATACGACGCGCAAAAAACCAGTATGGCATGGATCAAAATTAAAAATAAATTTCGTCAATCGACTCAGCTCGCCAAGAGCTTCAAAACGAGTACCATATCATGGGGGATGGGGGTTGTCCATGGCCGAGTGGGTAAAGTGACTGATTTGTAATTTAAAGGCGCGGGTTTCGAATCTCGCTTTCAAATTTAGACTTGGGCTTAGGCTTGGGCTTAGGCGTGGGCTTAGGCCTGGGCTTAGGCTTGAGCTTAGACTTGAGCTTAGGCTTGGGTTTAGGCTTAGTCTTGGGCTTAGTCTTGGGTTTTGGAATCACCCGTGCCACTCCCCCTTTTCTTCAACCGTTCTCGTGAAATGGAATATAGCTTAATTTTCAGCCAATATCGACATGTATGTTGGAAGTTTGTTAGAAGATCCTATCGAAGGTGCAATAGTCGGCCCAACATTGGCCTGCATTATTGCCCACCAATTCAAAGCTCTTCGTGATGGCGATAGGTAAATTTCTTCAATTTTTTCTCTACACTAGTAATGCGTCAAAATCGCGATTTCGGATTACGGTGCTCAAATTTCGATCTCGAAATTTCGGATTATGGTGCCCAAATTTCAATTCCGACTTTTCCGATTTCGAACAATCGAAATCAAAATTTCGATAAGGGGCTGTCCAGATGTTACGTTATCATTTTTTCGGGTTTTTCCCCCCCCCCCCCCCCCAACGTTATCAAAAATACATTAGCGTTATCAACTTTTTGTGGAGAGGGCTAACCACCCCCGGATCGATTGCGCGCATTGTTGAACCTTGAAAAAACGCTTCCTTGACTCTGATTCAGGGAAAGAATAAGTGTATTGAAGCGAAAATCAAACATTTTCGCATTTTTATGAGAAAACCGTTGATTCTTAGAGTTTTCTAGGCGGGGAATCGCGCACTCCCAAAAATTACGACCCCAATTTCGATTTCGCGAAATCGGAACATCGTAATTCCGATTCGACGCATTACTACTCAACACGATTTGTAGATTCTTCTACTTGAATGACCAAATCCTCACACGCGCTCAAATCAATGAAATCCGCAAGTACTCCATAGCCAGAGTTCTTTGCGATGCCAGTGATGGGATGAAATCCATTCCAAGAAAGGCCTTCGATCAAGTCAAAGATGAAGCTGACTTAGTCGATTGTGACGACCTACCAAGACCAGATTTCAGTGAATGGAAAGAAGACATTTTAAGTGTTAAATAAAACTTTTCAAAGACAACGACTTTTTTATAAGAATTAAGAAAATACCTCAAAAAGTTATTATATGCATAGGTCGGCAAGGGGGGAAGCCTTCCCTGACCCACTCACTCATGGACCCAAAATTGAGGGGGACCACCTCATGGGCCCCGCCGAACAGTAAGGTCCATAAAAATTGGGTGTCAGAAGTAAAGCTTATCTAAAGCTATCTAAAGCTTAAAAAAAGGTCGTTTTTTGGTGGAGGACCACCTCATCAGGGATCCCCTTCCCCCCCCCCAGCTTGCCGACCTATGATTACATGTCTTTGAATAGTTTCCAGTTTTATTTATACACATTCCAACGATCCTCATTGTTCCTTTTTTTTATATCATTTTTCATACTGCCATATGTATAATATACAACAAAAAATTGTTGAAAAAGGTGGAAAAAGTTTATTCAATAATTTTTGTTTGGGTCCATTTTGCCTTTAGTGTTCGCTAGTTGTTCTTGTTTATGTATAAAATGCTGTATTTTTAATCTGATTAATAAAAATTTATTTGATCTTTTAATATTAAACGAGAAATGTCTGTCTGTGTCACCCAATTTTGTAATCTTAAGTCCAATCCCATTACGACTTAGATTTTTGGAAAGAGCTCGGTGAGAGAAGAAAAACGACACCAAAATCATGGGAGTACCCCCTCTGGAAAAAATGAAAAATTCAACTTTTCATTTTTGCCTTTTCAACCTAGGTATTTGGTCAGAAATGAAAGCCCGTTGCCTTCATGGCGCAGTTAGTAAAGCGTTAGTTTTGCAGTCAGTACAATTTTTAATTTAAAGTTTTATTTGTTTCAAATGTGCTACGAAAATCAAATTTTGGAGCTACTGAACTTGGGGGGGGGCACTTAACGTGACCCCCAAGGCCGAAGTAAAAAGCGCCGAAATTTTTACAGAAACATACCCCCTAGGGGTAAAAATTGATGCGGAACACGCTGGTGCCATTATTTTCAAACCAAAATCTTCGAAAACATATGAATTTTTGCACTTTTTTCAATAATAATCTTTATACAACTTAACTCAATTATTTTATACAACCTAATTCAACTGTTCAACTTCACGATGAAAAAATAAAGGTTTTCGAAGATTTTGGTTTAAAAATAATAGCACCAGCATGTTCCGCATCAATTTTAACCCCTAGGGGGTGTGTTTCGGTAAAAATTTCGGACTTTTTACTTCAGCCTTGGGAGTCACGTTAAGTGGTCCCCCCCCCAAGCTCAGTAGCTCCAAAATTGTTTATTTCCAAAATGATCAATTTTTATTATTCAATCGGAGAGAGTCATATTTCTCGATAGATATTATTATCACTCTTGAATAGTGCATATGATTTGTTATTATTAATGTTATCGAGGAAACATTAACCCTATATTAAAGGACCAGTGCAACAGAAAAATCGATTTTCTGGAAATAAGCCTATCATGTAGAACTACATTCACTGATCATTTTTTATTTTTACACCATAGGGCGTAAACCTCATTTTCATGGAGAAAAATTGCAAAAAAGTGAGGTGCCTGGGGACAATTTTGGGGACAGTGCAAAAAGGAACTGTCCCCGATGGGGATCAAACTCGCCACCTCTGGTGGCAAAAGCAAAGCGCTTTGCCACTACACTACAGAGAACATATGATTCAACTGTCTTCAGTTTTGCTATGATTTATCGAATTTTTTGTAATTTCTGTACCAAATATTGATAAAAATTATATTGTTACACAATATTTTTTTTATACTCCAGCAAAAATTTAGAATTTTTTTATTTATATTTTATTTATTATATGTTACAAAAAATTCGATAAATCATAGCAAAACTGAAGACAGTTGAATCATATGTCCTCGGTAGCGTAGTCAAAGCGCTTTGCTTTTTGCCACCAGAGGTGGCGAGTTTGATCCCCATCGGGGACAGTTCCTTTTTGCACTGTCCCCAAAATTGTCCCCAGGCACCTCACTTTTTTGCAATTTTTCTCCATGAAAATGAGGTTTACGCCCTATGGTGTAAAAATAAATAATGATCAGTGAATGTAGTTCTACATGATAGGCTTATTTCCAGAAAATTGATTTTTCTGTTGCACTGGTCCTTTAAAAAAAGTTTATTATGAGCAAAATTCTACAAACATTTTATAGCAAAATTAAAAATGACAAAAGAAAAAATTGGAATTATCCTCTATAAGGTTATGGAGTTTCATAAGTCACGCTTAATCGTCTTGAACATTTTCTTCCACGCCTTGGGATCCTTCTAAATCACCTAGAACGTCAAAACTGGTCATACTTGAAGAAACCGATTCAGGGACAGCAAACAGCTCATGATAATTGTTGAATGTTGGTGTATCGTTATTCGTTTCTCGTTCAAGAAAACCCAGATCTCGAGCAGCCAGAGATTCTTGGAAGCATTTTCCAATACAAGAGGAGAGATAGCTATAGTTTTTCCTCGTTACATTATTCCACTCATTTTTCAACGATTCAAGCTTCTGCTTCTTTTCTGTCTAAAAATTTTATGCTTATATCGAATAGAAAATATTGTCTAGGGATGCAAAAGTTATCAGAGTGACCCTCCTTGTTATGCGAATTTCGAGCACATCAATTGTTTATAGTGACATATGATGATAAATTTGTCTTGCCGTGAAAAATTTTTTGACTCCTGTGTCACAGTAAGTTAGATTCTTTCATAGTGCCATATTTGGTCACAATGAGCAAACTATTATCGTGCTCAAAATTCGCATATTTCTGGCCATGTTCAAAATTCGCATAATTTTCTGGCCGGTGACAAGTATTGTCATTTTTTCTAACTTGTGTATCCCTAATACTACCTGTTCTATAACCAATTGCTGAGCCATCCCATCACGTTCCATAACAGCCTTTTGAAGGTCATGCTTGAATTTCTCGGCAATTGTTTTCTGCTCTTTCAAAGTTTTTATTAAACTTGATATATTTTGTTCAGCAGAAGAAAGTTGTGAAGACAGATTTTGAACTTCAGCTTCTTTGGCACTCTATCAAGAAATTTTATTGACACTTATTTACTTTGCCCCCCCCCCCTGCGGAGATTAAAAAAACGAAAAATTGGGTGAAAATCAACGAAAATTTTTTTTCTTTTCTAAAATACATTTATATGAATGAATTTTAGAAAGGAAAAATAAAAAATTTTTACGATTTTCACCAAAAAAATAATTTTTTGGCAAGACAAGGAGCAAGGATAGCTTAAAAAAGGCGAGCAATAAAGTCACTACAGACAAAATTTTAGCAAGTTTACATTTTCAGATGTTAATTTGCGATTCAGCTCATCACGTTCATTAACTGTAGTTTCTAAAGTGGCCTGAAGGTTTTGAGCCCGCAGCTCCTTCGTTTTCATAGATTCGATAAGTTCCAAGCTATTTTGTTCGCTCAATGCAAGTTTTGCCACAAGATCTTGAATACAAATTTCTTTGTCGTCCTATAAAAATTGATTTTCAAAGAATTTTTGCCAATGGAAATATTAGGTCTAGTAGTAAATAGACGCGCCTGTCTTATCTTGCTAGGAAAAACCGTCTTCGACGAAATTTTTTTCAGGAGATAGTTAACAGTACTCAGATAATAGTGGAGTTAACTTTTTCAATAGAGCATGTTTTCGTGTCGATAATCAAATTTTTTCAACTGTGGGTATGCTGGAAATGAAAAACAATCGCCATATCTCCCCCAATTTAGCGCAGATTCGTCTGTTTACATTTCTACGAGTGGTTTTCCAACATGGTAAATCGATTATTTTTCGGTGAAAAGTTCAGGAAGAGAGTGTTTTGGCGAAAAATCGATTTTGGGGTGAAGGGGTCTATATAATTAGGGAAATTTTTTCGTCCAATTCCACCGGGAATCGATTCCCCGTGTTGGAACCCTCCCCCCTCCGTAGAAGTGTAAACAGGCGAATCTGCGCTGAATTGGAGGGAGATATGGCGATTTTTTTCATTTCTAGCATGCTCATTGTTGAAAAAAGTTGATTATCGACATGAAAACATGCTCTATTTAAAAAGTTAACTCCAACACCCTCTTCCTGAGTACTGTTTATCAAAAAATTTCATCGAAAACGGTTTTTCCTAGCAAGATAAACTCGGCGCGTCGAGTTACTATTAGACCTGATACTAGGCACTAATGCTAATAAAAATTTAAAATATTTTTAGATGGACACCCCCTGCTGTCATTGGCAGAGGGAGAAGGGCAAGGTGAAATTTCACCCTCAACGGCCCTTTTTCACCCTCAATACCCCTTTTTAAGAGCTCGTTGAAGATGAAATTTTCTCCCTAAGAAAAAAAGTCGCCGTGTTTTAAATTATTACTAGGTTTTTTCTGTACTCAGTAGTAAGAGATTCTATTTTTTGATCTAGATCGTCATTTTGTTTTTGAAGTGCTTGGTTCACTTTTTCGAGCTCTACCACTCGTTTGTCTTTGATACCCTAAAATTTGCGCAAAAGTTTGAAAATTACGAATGCCCTTACTCCTCCATCTAGCATGGTTGTTTGTAAAACATCCATCATTTCTTTGAGATGCTCGTTTTCTTGCTTCAAATTGAGAATCAACTGCTTAGACTTTTCTTGTGATCTCTAAAAATGATCGGCATTTTTTATCATCAATTTTTTCATCAAAATTTTTGGTGGGAAAAAATATTTGCGTCAAAAGTTTATTCTCATGTTTTTTTATCAAACAAATAAGTAAAAAAGTGAAAACATTTTTATAAGTTTGAAATTTTACTTCTTGGAGCGTATTTTCAACTTGTTGAGCTTCTGTTGAAGATTTGACTTTTTCGGAAGTTTTCCAGTTATTTTTCTCCAATTCATTCAGCTCCTCGATACGAAGATGTAATCGCTCAGATAACTGGCCTTTAATCCCATTTAAATGCGCCATAATTTTTGGCAGAGATGGTAAATTTAAGTTGGATGGATAAGATTCGTCGGCTTCATATTTTCGCCAAATCGGACCAACAATTTCAATCACTTGCACCAGATACACAATAGAATCTTCATTTTTGTTTATCTAAAATTAAAAAGTATAAAAATCATAAATATAAAAATTCAGTGTCTCTGTCCGTTCGTCCACCCGTTCGTCCACCCGCTCATCCGCCTGCTCGCTCGCTCGTTCGTTCGTTCGTTCGTCCGCCCGTTCGTCCATCCGTTCGTTCGTCCGTCCGTCCGACCGTTCGTCCATCCGTCTGTTCGTCCGTTCGTTCGTCCGTCCGTGGAAAATGGAGAACACCTCTTCATTAACCGTTCATCCACACAAAAAATAAGGGGCTCCATTATGATTTTGGCCTCGACAAAATATTTTCAGATCAAAAAATTTAAAAATTTGTATTTTTAAGTGAAAATTTCTATATAAAGGGTGGCCCAAAAAAAGGTTCCATTTTACCATTTTTTCATGAATTTTGGACCTAAAAATTATTTTCCTAAAAATGACCCTATTAAGGGCAATTCGGTGCGGAGAATTGATTACTGTATTTCCGAAGCTTGAAAAGCTTCATTGACCCTGATTCAGGGCCAGTATATTGAAGCGAAAATCAAAATCACATAAAAACTAAAAATTTTAACTTTCACTTCAATACAGTGACCCTGATCAAGGTTATGGAAGCATTTTCAAGCTTCGGGAATCACGCAATCGATTCACCACATCGAATTACCCATAATATGGTCATTATTAGGAAAAAATTTTTGGGTCTAAAATTCATGAAAAAAAGGTAAAATGGAACTTTTTTAGGCCATCCTGCAAATAGCACCTCATCATGTTTTCGCCTACCCCTCTATAAATCATGTCAGCATGTCATCCGGACCTCCCCCCCCCCCCACACACTCTATTTTAGTTGTGCATTTAATTACGTTAAGAGCTTACTTGAAAGAGCTTGAAAAGCTTATTTAAAAAAATAATGCACTGTTGGAGAATATTCTCGTAAATAATCAAATGGCGATATAACTCACCAATAAATCTATTTAAAAAAAGTTAAAACTCTCTTATAGTCCGTTTCAGCCCCAACTATAAAAAAAGCTGGACCCGAAATTCAAAGTCCGAAGTTAGCATTCCGTCCGATCTGGCAAGTTAAGCAACGTTAGGCCAACGTTGTAGGTTCAACCCCCAAAATCCATTTCCTTTTTGTCCAAATTCATTAAAAATTTGGGAGCTGTACGGCCTGGGGGGGGGCGTACTTGACGTGACTCCAAAGGCCGAAGTAGAAAAACGTTAAAAATTTTTATAGAAACACACCCCCTAGGGGTAAAAATTGACGCGGAACACGCTGGTGCTATTATTTTCACTCCAAAATCTTCGAAAACATATGAATTTTTGCATTTTTCTCAATAATAATCTTTATACAACTTGAGTTAACTTGTATAAAGACTATTATGAAAAAAGTGCAAAAATTCA
>OZJO01005525.1:0-12040 GCA_900406225.1 Acrobeloides nanus | reverse complement strand
TTCTATGTAAAATGACCCCCCTGTATCTCGGTCCAGAAAAAGCCCAGGATAATTATTTTATTGCTATTTTTTATTTTTAATATGTGTTTTTAGTAGAAAAAATAAGAATTTTTATACTTTTTATAGGATTTTAGAGAAATTGGAGGGGTGTTATAATAGAGAGGTTTGACTGTACATCCAATAAATTGCCCTGAAGGAAAATAAAAGGATGAAGTGCAACACATATCTACCCCAAGTTGGATGCGAAAAACAAGAAAAACGCATCGAAAAATCTTCCAGAGACGTCTAGAACGCTCAAACGTACAAAAAATGCCCGGGCGTATAAGCCCGGGCTTATACATCCAATAGAACGCATGTGTGGGTGTATAAGCCCGTTCTATAGGATGTATAAGCCCGGAGGGGTGTATAAGCCCGGGCTTATACGCACGATTTTACGGTACGCGCAATCGATTCCCCGCATGAAGTTACTCAAAGAGAGATGATTTTGAGGAAGAAATTTCAAAAATTTTCGATTTTCGTTTCAATACATACTCTTATTTCCCTAAATCAGGGCCAAAGAAGCATTCCCCGAAATCAGGATCAACCGGATCATTTTTTGAAGATTCGAATTTTTCACCCCCAAGGAATATTCCTTCAAAAATTTACAAATGAGACAAAAAAGAAATTAGCAGCGAGTGGTTTCGATCCACCGACCTCTGGGTTATGGGCCCAGCACGCTTCCACTGCGCCACGCTGCTGTTGAATTAAGATGAATCACAAAATGACCAAGAGAATGAAAAATTTTACTTCAATCAATTTATTGCATCATTCCAATTTTTGTGTTACATTAACAAACAAGGATTGCTCACTAACTGTAACACCCAGAGACAATTGTCCACTATTCGACATTGAGAAAACTAGGTACTAGTTCGGAACAGAGGATGCACTTTTCGAAAAAAAATTTTTTTGAAAATGACCATTTTAGGAGTAATTTTATGAGCCGAGTTCAAAAATTGCACTCCTTAAAGCTTCCTGTGCTCTGAAAATTTTTTTTCAAAATGACCATTTTCGGCCAACCACAACATATTCATATCGCGAATCTCGTTCCAGTTAGCCATGTTTTTTTTTATTACTTGAAACTTATTTTGTTGGCAAATTCAACGGTAAATTGCTAATATTTTTTTATATATTTATATGGTTTTACTTTGCTATACACCTCTGTGTGGTCGTATTGGCGGGAAACTATGCATCCCTGTGTGGTCGCATTGGTCTCTAGGTGTTACAGTAAGTTAGCAATCCTTGTTTGTTAATGTAACACAAAAATTGGAATGCTGCAATAAATTGATTGAAGTAAAACTTTTCATTCTCTTGGTCATTTTGTGAATCAACTTAATCCAACAGCAGCGTGGCGCAGTGCGTGCTGGGCCCATAACCCAGAGGTCGGTGGATCGAAACCACTCGCTGCTAATTTCTTTTTTACCTCATTTGTAAATTTTTGAAGGAATATTCCTTGGATTGGAAAATTCGAATTTTCAAAAAATTCTCCAAATTGGCTAATTTTTGTACTCGGGGGTTTTACGACAAGGGGAACACGAATTCGACAGAATTGTTTGATTTTGACCTCTGGAAGGTACCCCTACTAGTGGACAATCCTCTGTTATTTGTAAGCCATTTTTGACCATATTCCCGATGTCTAGGGTGAAAAATAACGGTGGATTCGTGTTCAGCGTCTAGAAAAACCCCGTGGTTTGGAGAATTATCCCATTTTTTGCCAACTTTGGTCTGTCGTGGGCAAGAATGTATGCTGAATGAGATCCAATCAGTCTTTTTGAACGTAACTCATGTTTTCGTGTCAATATCCACTTTTTCAAAAAATTGGGCTTTCAAAGATGTAATCTTATTTTAAACTGTTGATATGTTGGCTATAGAAGTTGTTTTTTGACGAAATTTTCGACCTTCCTGGGGTTTTTCTAGGCGCTGAACACGAATCCACCGTTATTTTTCACCCTAGACATCGGGAATATGGTCAAAAATGGCTTACAAATAGCAGGGGACTGTTAGGGATACCTTCCAAAAAATTCTTTCGAATTCGTGTTCCCCATGTCGAAAAACGCCCGAGTACAAAAATTAGCCAATTTGGAGAATTTTTTGAAAATTCTCGAATTTTCCATCCAATGAATATTCCTTCAAAATTTACAAATGAGGCAAAAAAGAGATTAGCAGCGAGTGGTTTCGATCCACCGACCTCTGGGTTATGGGCCCAGCACGCTTCCACTGCGCCACGCTGCTGTTGGATTAAGTTGATTCACAAAATGACCAAGAGAATGAAAAGTTTTACTTCAATCAATTTATTGCAGCATTCCAATTTTTGTGTTACATTAACAAACAAGGATTGCTAACTTACTGTAACATCTAGAGACTAATGCGACCACACAGGGATGTATAGTTTCCAGCTAATACGACCATGCAGGGATTCCATCTGGCGCTTCTGGATTCTTATTGAGCTTCGGCTGAAATGATTGCTAACCTTTTCTTTCGCTTATATAGCCGCTCCGAAATTCGCATAATTCAGCACTCTATAGCATATAAAAGGCACGATTCATTTTGTTTCGTCGTTTCAATCATCCAATTCAAAGTCCATTTGTGATTCTACCATAACCAAGTTCAGAGAAAGTCGAAAGAATGTCAGAACCAGAAAAAACATGGTTTTTTTTTAAATGGGATAATTCTCCAAACCACTCTAAACATTGTTTAAATTCAATAATTTTGGTATCATTTTATTCGGCTCGGCGAGATATAAACAATGCTGTACTTATTTTTCCCCAAAATGTTCAAGGATTTTGAATTTTGTTTTATTCAATCGTTTCAATAAACAATCTGATTGATCTACAAGCTCTTCGTTTCAATGTTCAAACTCATTCGAATCGAAGCGCCAATGAGTCGTTGATTCAGCCTACTCAAGTCGCAAATGTGAAGGGCGATCCGAGGAAGAGACGCGACTCGAAACCAAGTACGACCCAGGCGTCCAACACAAGTCGGTAAATGCAACTCAAGGCGACCCGAAGGAAGTAAAGATCACGCCCGATAAGCTGCGTTTCAAGAATGGCGAAGGTGCAGACCCAGAACTTGACCGCTCGCCCTCAAGATGAAGTGTTCGGACAACGAAATCTACAAGTTCAAGCCAGTCTTCTTCCTGAAGTCGAGAGAGAACAGCACGAACACCAGATCAAGCGTCAGCCGGACAAGTTGCTCGTCGTGTACACCGAGGCCAACGACTCCGGGGATGCGAACATTTACGAATTGAAGCCGGCGGCGAAGAAGTTCAGCATCGGTATGATCATGCTTTAGCAATCTTCTTTGAATAAACTCTAGCATTTATGAATTGTGCAATTGTAATATATATATTTTATGTAGTTATATTGTAATTCAAGTTTTTAAAATAAGATCAATTGAAGTTGAAAGATAGTCTCCGGTTGTTCAAATAAAATGCGTGAGGTTTTGGAAAAAATAATGCCCGCAGATTTTAGATATGATTCTAGGCTACAAAATGCAAAAAGAATTATCCAAAAAGCTTTTAACCATAAAAAGTTATAAGGACTTTTGTAGAAAATTCGATAGAAATCGACTAAAACTCGATCAGGTTGAGCTCGGAGCATCTTTAATCTCTCGGAATCGTGTTTTTCGACCGCAAAACCCCCTAGAATTCAAAATCGGCAGAATTTAATGTCGCTGTTAGGACTCTCATTTTTGACCCCATTACTCAGGCACGACAGATGTCTAAAATATGAGTTCTATGGGGTTTTCGCGTTCGAAAAACACGATTCCAGGCGATTTGGGCTGTTCCGAGATCAACCTGGCCGAGTTCTAATGATATAATTTTTCACTCGAACCAGATTAATGTCTACTTGAAACACACGTGAACGGGAGTACCGCGAGCGCATTAGCGCTCGGCCCCTTGTACTCCTGTCTAAACATATTTTATTTAATAAAATTATACAAAAAACATCACAAACAAGGAAGTAAAAATAATTTGAATACTATCACATCGTATTCTAATCCTTCGGAGAACAACGTTTAACGGAAATCATCAGCGCTGAACATTCCCTTAGCTCGGTTCAAGATGCTATCCTGAAAAAAAATTTTCATTTTTGAAACACTTTTCACATTTGAAACAAATGATGGGTAATATTTTGCTTTAGGGGACCCACCCAAAAATATTAATTCTTTCACAAGTCACATTTTTTAGTATTTATGCACTATCCCCCTTCCTAGGGGGGAGGGGGGATTCTGCATAAATTTGTGCAGAATCCCTCCCCCCTGGGGGAATAGTTACATAAGTACCCATTTTTTTCTCACAAAAATCTCATTTTTGCAGCTTTTTCGTTTTATGCTGAAAATCTATTAAAATTTTTTTTAAATCAATTTTTGGTGAAAATTGAAATTTTTTTGGTGGTTTTTCCCCTAAATCAGAATACTACCCAAAAACTAGTCACCTTAGAAGGATCATATGGGAATTCCTTGGATGGAATCTCTAGAACAGCCGGAATACTAGCGGTGTGTTGATCCACTACATGGCGAATCATTTCGGCAATATATTGATTAATGAGAATAATCGCAACGTCATCTCGAGCGACAAAAGTCTTGAAAGCTTCCTCAATATCGTGGGTCGTCGTGTTCTTGTCGACAATCAAAAAGTTTGGCTTTCTAGCTTTATTCAATTGACCAATGCCGCCTAATAAAAAGCCCACCACAGTGTCTTCATCCCCGATAACAGCTAGAATTTTTCCTTTTTGCAACGTTGATGCCATTTCTATAAATAAATGAATAAACTTTTATACAAATACACAACTTCTCAATTAAGAAAAAAATGAAAAATCTGAAGCGATGAGATATACGAGGTGAAACGAATATTGAGCGCAATAATCGAATAGATCGGAAACCAATTTTCTCACTAAATTCAAGTTTTCGTTTTAGTTACTTATGAATGTTTGAAGGAATTTTCAAATGACATACAAGCCATCAAATGAGATCAAATTTATCCAATTTGATAATTGTTCTGGGTTATTGAAACGAAAACTCTGATTCAGAATTTTAGTTTCAATAACCCAAAACAATTTTCAAATTGAATAAATTTGGAGTCGTTGTGTTCGTCTCGTCGAGCTGTAAAGAATGTCGTCTGTTTTTTAAATACACCCAATAATTAGGCAATTAGGAAAAGTAGTGACAGAAAAAGTAGTGACGACAGAAAAGTAGTGACGGAAGAAAAGTAGTGACGGGGAAAAGTAGTGACAGCAGAAAAGTAGTGACGGGAAAAGTAGTGACGGCCGGAAAGTAGTGAGGGAATAGTAGAAAATTCAAATTTTTGTCATAAATTCAAAATTTTTCAAAAAATTCAGAGTTTTGTCAAAAATTCAATTTTTTTTCAAAACTTCAAATTTTTTTCAAAATTAGGGGTTATAAATTTTAACCCCAAAAAAATCACTTTTAGGGGTAATTTTGTGCGAGGAGTTGATTGCGCGCATCGAAAAATTCTGAAAATTTTTTTCCGGGGTCAAAAAATTGCGTCAAAATTAAGGGTTATAAATTTTAATCCAAAAAAATCACTTTTAGGAGGAAAGTTTTTGCGAGGAGTCTATTGCGCGCATCGAAAAATCTGAAAAAATTGCGTCAAAATTAGGGGTTGTAAGTTTTAACCCCAACAAAATCATTTTTAGGGGTAATTTTGTGCGAGGTATCGATTGCGCGCATTCTCGAACCTTGAAAACAATTCCTTGACCCTGATTCAGGGGAAGAATCGGTGTATTGAAGCGAAAATCAAACATTTTTGGATTTTTATGAGAAAACCGTCGATTCTTAGGCTTCAATACACCGATTCTTCCCCTGAATCAGGGTCAAGGAATTGTTTTCAAGGTTCGAGAATGCGCGCAATCGATACCTCGCACAAAATTACCCCTAAAAATGATTTTGTTGGGGTTAAAACTTACAACCCCTAATTTTGACGCAATTTTTTCATTTTTTGACCCCAAAAAATTTTTCAGATTTTTTCGATGCGCGCAATCGACTCCTCGCAAAAACTTTCCTCCTAAAAGTGATTTTTTTGGATTAAAATTTATAACCCTTAATTTTGACGCATTTTTTCAATTTTTTGACCCCGGAAAAAAATTTTTAGAATTTTTCGATGCGCGCAATCGATTCCTCGCATAAACTTACCCCTAAAAATGATTTTTTTGGGGTTAAAATTTATAACCCCTAATTTTGAAAAAAAATTTGAATTTTTGAAAAAAAATTGAATTTTTGACAAAACTCTGAATTTTTTGAAAAATTTTGAATTTATGACAAAAATTTGAATTTTCTACTATTCCCTCACTACTTTCCGGCCGTCACTACTTTTCCCGTCACTACTTTTCTGCTGTCACTACTTTTTCTGTCACTACTTTTCCTAATTGCCAATAATTAAGCGTATTTTTATAAAACATGTAAAATTCAGGGTTTTCGTGTTAATACTCCGACTAATTCAAATGAGGTCTAGACGCCGTCTCGACTTGAGTCACGAATTCGAGACGTTTAGCGCGCAGCCTTAGCGTTGTTTTGCGCAAACCCTTAGTGTTATATATATGCGTTGATCAGTTAACCGTGAAAATGCTACCCTGATTCAGGGAAAATGATGGGTGTATTGAAGCGAAAATGAACTAAAGGTCGGATTTTCGTCTGAAATCCGGGTACCTTCCTATGGTAAAAATCAAAAAATTCGTTCAGATTCGAGTTCTCCATGTTGAAAAACTCACGGGTATAAAAAATCAGCAGATTTGGAGAACTTTTTTAAAATTCGAATTTTTTATCCCTTGGTCCCCCAAGTGAGAAATTGAAAAAAATTTTTGCGGCTCAGCAATGCGGCACTATGCTTGTTCTCATACGAATTTTGGCAAAACGAATTTCCCCACAGACTTTTCGCATTCAAATTTTTGCAAGGCAAATTTTCGCAAAACGAATTTTGACACATTGCGTTGAGCAGACCTCGAAATCACCCATCCGGGTGCTCCACACCACCCACTGTGTTATGCACCCCATGTGTGAAGAACCCGTGGGTGCTGAACCCAGTGGTTTTTCCCTTTTTGGTTTTCCCTCTTACTTTTTTCCCTATTACTTTTTTTGAAATTTGTGTAAAATCGGGGGAAAAAATAAGAGAGAAAATAATGGGGGAAAAAGTAATAGTGCCACAAAAACACCACCCGCTGGGTTCTAAAAACAAAATACCCGTGTGTGTTGCACCCACTGGGTGCTAAACCCTGTGTTCAGAACCCGGCGGGTGGTGTGTCTTTGTATTATGCACCCAAATATTTGGGCGATTTCGAGGTCTGGCGTTGAGCTAGCGTCGTCAGTTATTAGTGTTGATTTCTGACAGTTAACTTTGTTTTTTATTGATGACTTTTTTAATCTTCGGATCCAATTTTGAACTCGCCTCAAAAATTTATCAAAAGAGAGATTCTATTGGGTTGTTCAATAAGTGATGGCCGCTCAAAAAATGCCTTTAATTTCGTCATTTTTCTGCCGTTTTCGATGAAATTTTTTTAGCATTAGAGAACTGATCATGGATAATCCGAATATGAGGTCCTTTTTGCCTGAAAATCAATTTTTCATATCGAAAATGAGTTTTTTTTAAAAACAACACCATTTTTTAGCAATATATTCGTTCAAACTCGATTTTTATCAAATAAAAAGAGTGATAAATTGTCCCTGAATCAAGGTTAAAAATGCATTTTTATGCTTTAAAATGTTTGCAATCGATTCCTCGCATAGAAAATCTATAAAAATGATTTTTCCGACAATTTATCACTCTGTCTTTGAGAAAAAAACCGAGTTTGAACAAATATATTGCTAAAATGGTGTTGTTTTTTAACAAAAAAAAACTCATTTTTGATAAGAAAATTTGATTTTCAAGCAAAAAGAACCTCATATTTGGATTCTCCATGATCAGTTCTCTAATGCTGAAAAAAAATTTATCGAAAACGGCAGAAAAATGACGAAATTAGAGGCATTTTTGAGCGGTCATCACTTATTGAACAACCCAATAGAAAAGAGATAACATGTTTTTCATTTAACTGCCCATAAGTCATTACTCAACATGTGTATTCATATCAAAGCGATTTTCTGAAATTTGTGAAACTCGGTGGACAAACACTATCGAATGGATTGCAAGATTGTGTTCGGGCGATTTTCCCGCCTTACTGAAAATTGTTCTCATTCGTTCAATTTTATTCGCCGAGGATGGCGGCTTTTTAATTTTCTTTCGCGTTTCACCTAGTTTTCCTTTTTCTGTATACTTTTTGAGACTTTTTTTGAGTTTTTTAAATGACTTTGCTGTCGTTTTAAAATCGATTTGCTGAAATTCTTGATTTTTTGCTAAAAGATCGTGTTTCTGAGGGTTTTATGAGGTTTTTAATCTCACAGATTCATCTTGTTTAATCACTCATTTCGTTTTCTCCTCATTGAATGAGGAGAAAACGAAATGAGTGATTTGGCACTTATCCGAAATGCCCCCTCCCCTGTGGAGAATCAATTTCACTAAATCTCGTTCAGGATGAGCTCGGGGTGGCTCAAATCGCTCGGAATCGTGTTTTTCACTCACAAATCCCCCTATAACTCAAAATCGGCGGAATTTAATGCTCCTGACAAGATTTAATTTTTTTCCTCATCCTGGTCGAGTTTTTGAATAAATGATTCTCCACGTGGGAGGAAGGGCATTCCGAATAAGTGCCCATTATTTTTTATCATTGTAAAAAATTGATCATTCAAATATTTTTTTACTCTAGTTTATTCTTTCTTTAAAAACTTAATGAACTTTCTTGAATTTGTTCATCTTTATAAAAAATACGTTTATTTAAATAAAACTTGCATTTAGGCAGTGAATTGAAAAAAGTGCTCTAATAAAATGGGAAAACGTAAGTCAAAGAGAAAGCCGCCACCAAAAGTTAAGCAGATTCAGCCATTGGAAACTCAGTTCAATTGTCCATTTTGCAATCATGAACGAGTCTGTGAGGTTAAAATGTAAGCTGTAATAATTTGATTTTTGAGGGATGAATGGAAGAGCTTTGGATAGCTTTTAAAGATAAATATTTTTTGTGCTTAAAAAATCACTTGTACTTAAGCCATATATCCAAAACTATAAATGTGATTCTTATGATCTTGATATCATTTTTTAGGGGTCAATTAGATCTTATTTTTTAAAAAGATTTCATATCAAATGCTTTTACCATTTTTACCCCCAGATATGATCAAAAGTAGAAAATTGTCACTGTTTTTACGTCTTGTGCAATATCTCCAAAATGGTAAAAGCAGAGGCACCAAGTCTGCTGATTTTGAGATGTCAAATTTGATTTTTGAGATGTGAAATTTTGTCAAGTATAAGAAATATAATTTCCCCCTAAAAAAATGGCACCAATATTATGAGAATTGCCACCTGTGGATTTTGGACTTTGGGTCATTGCCCTCTCCAGTGATGGGTAATTTCGATTAATCGCTATTTCGATTAATCGAAATTCAAACAATCGATTTAAAATTTTTCGACAAAAGCAGTGGTGAATTAAGATCAAAACAAACAACTTAGGACCAAAATCGATTTTGAGTTTCGATTAATTTCGATTCGGTTAATCGAAAGTCGGTTAATTTCGTTTCGGTTAATCAAAATTAATCGATTAATTTCGATTAATTTTGATTAATCGAAACTAATCGAAATGTAATTATAGTTCAAACTATGTATTCATGATTAGCATGATTTTTTAAGCATAAATATGAGGAAAAAATTGAAAAAAATTGAAAAAAATCGAAAAAAATTGAAAAAATTTTAAAAAATCAAAAAAAATTTAAAAAATAAAAAAAAATCGAAAAATTTTTAAAAAATCAAAAAATATCGAAAAAAATTGAAAAAATATTCAATTTTTTTAGATATTTTTTGATTTTTTAAAAATTTTTCGATTTTTTTTTATTTTTTAAATTTTTTTTTATTTTTTTGAATTTTTTCCTCATATTTATGCTTAAAAAATCATGCCAATCATGAATACATAGTTTGAACTATAATTACATTTCGATTAATTTCGATTAGTTTCGATTAATCAAAATTAATCGATTAATTTTGATTAATTTCGATTAATTTTGATTAACCGAAACGAAATTAACCGACTTTCGATTAACCGAATCGAAATTAATCGAAACTCAAAATCGATTTTGGTCCTAAGTTGTTTGTTTTGATCTTAATTCACCACTGCTTTTGTCGAAAAATTTTAAATCGATTGTTTGAATTTCGATTAATCGCATTTCGATTAATCGAATTTCGATTAATCGTACCCATCACTGGCCCTCTCCCGTCAGGAAATCCTGGCTACGTGCTTGGGTATATGGCTTAAGTACAAAAAATATTTATCTTTAACGTTCTCATGATTAATTTTACCATTTTTAGGGATCGTGAACGCAATGTAGGCTTCATCTCGTGTCGTGTTTGTCTTGAGGACTTTCAAACCAACATTAACTACCTCAGTGAAGCGATCGATGTCTACTCCGATTGGATCGATGCCTGTGAATCAGCCAATGCATAATGGTCTCATTTCTTTTTGTGTTTTCTTTGTATCACTTGTTAGCGTATATTTTTGATGATAGAATTTCTTTATTTTTGTTTATGGAAAAATGTTTTTGTGAAAATTGATGATTACCATTAAATTGTAAATATTGTGTATTTTGAAGCTTTTTTATGAAAGGACTTATAGTTGTCTATTCGTTATCAGATGGGATGGGGGAAGGGCTCTAGTGCAGTTTGCGCGTCCAATCGGCAGATACGCGTCCAATGAACATTTACGCGTCCAATCAAGACATGTACGCGTCCAATAAAAAGTTTACGCGTCCAATCAAAAGTTTACGCGTCCAATCGAAAGTTTACGCGTCCAATCAAAAATTTTTTATGAGTAATATCAATTTTGAAGGCATATGCTTGGCTTAGGCCTAAGCTTAGGACTAGGCTTAGGTCTAGACTTAGGCCTAGTCCTAAGCTTAGGCCTAGACTTAGGCTTAGTCTTAAGCTTAGGCCTAAGCCTTCAAAATTGATATTACTCATAAAAATATTGATTGGACGCGTAAACCTTTGATTGGACGCGTAAACTTTTCATTGGACGCGTAAACTTTTGATTGGACGCGTACATGTCTTGATTGGACGCGTAAATGTTCATTGGACGCGTATCTGCCGATTGGACGCGCAAACTGCACTAGAGCCGGGGGAAGTTCGGAGAATGGGAATTTTTGACCTGCAAAAGTCCAGGGAATTCGGAAATTTTATTTAATTGTGAGCGCTCTCCAAATCTATCAATAGCGTGCGTTTACACGGAAATAAAATTTCCGAAATTTTGTCGGTCAAAAATTCTCAAACGTTTTTAAGAAAATGGACTTGTTTTTACGCAAAAATAACATCGCCAATTTGTTTCCCGTATAAAATTACCCCTAATAGGGTCATTTTTGAGAAATTTTCGAAAAATAAAATTTTTCGGTTTTTTATAAACAATTTATATTCGTGCTCAAAATTCGCGTACTGGCCGTTGACAAATATTGTCACTTTTTATAACATGCATTGTGATTATAAGCTTTACATAGGAATAATTATCGGACTTATGCACTTCGGCTCCCCCCCCTCAAATTTGGATAGTGAGGCTAAGTACAAGTTCCTCAATTATAATGTCGACAAAAGCGGATGTTTCATTTTATTACATTGAATAAAAGCATTTATTGAAAGATCATTAAATAGCCTATATCATGAGCAAAAAACTATGGCACATACTATCACACAATCCTAGATTATAAAAATGAGAATATCACAAACTATGAGATAATATACTAATCAGGGGTGCCAGATTTTGAAATTCGTATAATTAATAGAGTTCAAATTGGACCGTAAAAGTAACAAATTTTCAAAAAGTTTCTTCACAAACCCCCTGCAGGGAGCTTGCGAAGAAACTTTTTAAAATTTGTTATTTTTACGTTCCAACTTGAAATCAATTATGCGAATTTCAAAATATGGTACACC
>OZJO01005522.1:0-12426 GCA_900406225.1 Acrobeloides nanus | reverse complement strand
CGAGTACCAAAAATCAGCCAATTTGGAGCTAAAATAAAAAAGTTGAAAAAATTGATTTTTTAACATGGGGTACCCCCTATAGGGGATCAAAAAAATTTTTTTCTCGATAAAAAAATTTTTTCGGGTTAATATTACTAGTTTTCATCCAATATTAGGCTTATTTTACGTTCCTCGATCATTTTTCGCCGAAAAATTTTTTGTCGATAACCCGCAATGACTTGCCCTCCCCCTTTAAGAATTTAACAAAATTATTATTGTGCAAAAAATACAATTCGTAGTTTATGAGTCGAACAAAAGTTTATTAAATAAACATTTTTATTTTAACATACACACCAATAAAATATGCAATAATATATTCTATTCAACAATATACATGTATATTAAGGGGGTGGTACTTGAGCTGAAGGGTTCATATTCTCCTTTATGGCCCATAAATTTAACTGACGAGGTATATTGGCTAATACTTTTGTTGGTAATTCACTTTCTTCTCCATAACCACTTTCTACAATTGTCACCGTTTCTCGCTGTAGAGTTAGATTTTCTGTCTTCAAAGTTGGTCGTAGAAGTTTGTTTATATTCGAGGCACTGCCACCACCAATAGGATGTTTTTGATTTCCCAAGCAGACGAAGACGATTGACATGGGTAGTGAAGAGGCTTTGACAATTTGGTCTATGGAGTCTCTAGTGTCTTTGATGTAACCATTGGTGAGGATGACCAGGACGAAGTAGAACCCGGCTTTGAAGGCTCGGACAGAGGCTTTAGCGTGTCTGAAAAATGATACGAAAATAAATTTTGAATGTAAAAGAGTAATTAAAAATCGATTTATTGACTGCTTTGTGAATTTAAAATATATAGAATCATTTTTTTATAAAGAAAAATACTTTTTGTAAAGAAAAATATTTTTCGTAAAAACAATTTTTAACTTAAAAATTTACTTTTTTATACAGGGTGGGCAAAAAAATGAGATTTTTTAAAATTTTTCAATTTCTACCAAATTAACCATATAAGGGGTTTTCTATGCGAAACATCGATTGCGCACATTGTCGAACATTGAAAACGCTCTCTAACCTTGATTCAAGAAAGAGATGTGTGTATTGAAGTGAAAATAGGCTAATGCATGTCAGGGAAGAGTCTTCAAGGGCAGATGATGCGTACAATCGATTTCTCGCATAGAAAAGCCCTCTATACAGGGTGTCTCAAAATTAAGAGAAATTTTTCGAGATCGCACACACGACCGGGGAGGGGGTCTGGTTACGCCACTTGGACATAAATTTCCTAGATTATTTAACCGGCTTACTTTGCAACATAATTTATCACATTCGAATATTCCGTAGGCGCATATTGCAAAACCGACATTGAAGCCCTCTTGTACAAATCCACAGCTTCTGAAAAACCCCTTATGTACGGATTATTTAGGTCACCATTGAGTGCAAAACATTGAGACATTTCAAAATCCGGCGGGGTTTTGGCACCAAATCCAAGAAGTGACAATCGAGACAGCCTTAAAAAATCGCAAATTTAAAAATTTTACACCTGTCAAAAGCCCACTTGTCAAATTTTTCCACCGACAAAGAAATCGAGTGCAATGCCCGCATATAGACATTAGACTGATGGGGGTGGATAAAATGCAAAGAATGTGGATCATTCGGACTTCCGTTGTTCGCTGTAAAATCTATGGCAAATGTGAAATGGAGTTGGGTCCTAAAAAATACTCAAAATTAATTTTTGAATGAAAAATGGGCACTTATTTAGAATACCCCTCTGTGGGACATGCCCTTTAGTCGGCTAAAATACGAATGAAACGAAATCAAATTCAGGGTTTTCGTGTCAATAATCAGGCAAATTTAATCTAATTGTTCCACAGAGGGGATATTCTAAATAAGGTGCACATTGTTTCACAGAGAAAGTATTTAGAATATTCCCTCAGTGGAACAATTAGATTAAATTTGCCTGATTATTGGCACGAAAACCCTGAATTTGGTTTCGTTTCATTCGTATTTTAAGCCGACTAAAGGGCATCACAGAGGGGGTATTCTAAATAAGTGCCGAAAAATGAATACACGTTGAATTTCCGAGACAAAAAAAATGATAGAAATCGATATTTTAAACATCCAAAAATGATACAAACGATTTTTTAACGAAAATGGGTTAAAAAATCGATTTTTTTAGCCAAAATGACAAAAAAAAGTTTCTGCCTACCCGCTATTCAAAAAATCAACAAAAGATGGCACATTTGACTGAGAATCAATTTTTACAAGTTCTATAGACATCTCTTCTTTCTTCTTTCTGGCTGCACAATGGAGCTAAAAATGGACTTATGCAAATTTTGACTCTTCGACCAATTTACCAAGTATCGATTTATAGAGCCAGCACCACGTAGCAGTTGAAACAAAGTCGTTGTAAATTTCCCGGTTAAAGTATCTTCGGAATTCGTGTTGTAATTATAACAGGATATTTCTAGGGCCGATTCAGATGAGCTTGACAGAAATTTTGTAGGGATCAGAAATTCTTGCCATTTTGGAGAATCTGTGTTGTGAACAATTTCACTTCTATACAATAGGCTCTAAAAATTGAGGTTAGAGCAAAAGCATTAATTTTTAAATTGTTTTCTTCTAGTTCAGTTTTTGGCATAAAATCCAATTTTCCAAGGTTTCTACCCAAATTAAACTCAAAATCAATTTTTCCATAAAAGTTAAAATATAATACAGCCAGTGCCGTAGCCAGGAAGTTTTTAGGAGGAATAACTTTTGGGTCGGACCAATGGCGTAGTCAGACATCGAGACGATTTGGGATCGGTCATTCAAAATTTGATCAAAAACAGGGGACAAATTGGATATTTTTCAAATTTTATAAAATTATAAGGAGGCATCCTTATGATTTTTTCGCGCTTTTGGTCCGATCGGGAGGGGTGATCGCCCCTCCTTTGGCTACTCCACTAGATCGGACCCAAAAATATAATGGTCCCCCTTATAATTTTTTCATAAGAAATACTTATGATTTTTTTCGATTTTTGAAAATTTTGGGAGGGGTAGGTAATTACCCCCTTTACCTTCCCCCTCTGGCTATGGCACTGCATACAGCTTTAGTCTCTCTTTCATCATTCGGCAATAAAGAAAGCGTAAAATAGGGCG
The DNA here is from genome assembly GCA_900406225.1 of Acrobeloides nanus. Lineage (NCBI taxonomy): Eukaryota > Metazoa > Nematoda > Chromadorea > Rhabditida > Cephalobidae > Acrobeloides > Acrobeloides nanus. Next base: position 9,294 of record OZJO01005522.1, on the reverse strand, counting down.
CAGTCAAAAATCCATTATTCGGATTCAAATTCGATCCATGAAACTGCAAAATCGTCCCATTTCTAGAAGTTTCTGGCGCATCTATAGAAACATTCAACAAAGGCGCTGAATTCAGACTCCATCCTGGTTTTAGGGAATCCGATAAAATAGGAATAGACATTTGCCCGTTAGAAGACAGTATATTGAAGAGTGGGAGTTCAGCTTCACCAAATTTTCCTATGATAGTTTCACTGGACCCGTCGACAAGGTAACTAAAATGGATGTATTTAAAAAAAAGAAAAAAAGGCTTACATAACAAATTTAAGAAGTTGATTCAAATCAATTCGGAAAATAATCGGAATCAAGCGTGAGAAATTTGGGCTGATGCGGTTTCGCACAGTTTCTGTTTGTCCAATCTAGAAAAGGGGCGGATCAGAGAAAGCAAACAATGATGAATATTTTTGTGAAAGATTAAAATTTTATTTTTTGAAAATGAAAAACTGGATTTTGAAGGATATAAATCGTTTAAATCACAAATGATTACCTCAATAAAACTATGATAACCTTGCTCCACCAACGCATTCACTGAAATCCTAACACCTTGTGTACACTCCGCAGTCAAGCTACTATAAATTGTTTCGGATGAATCACCCACATTTATTCAAGAAATTTAACTTACACGCAAGAAAAACGTAGCAACAATGTATCATCATGCTGTGTCGTAAACATTTTTTAGCATAATAAAATGACGTGAAAAGGTCCGAGACTACAAATGTGAAAATTTTACAAATAAAACTGGTTTTTCTAGATAATGAGAGAAAAGTAAATGAGCACAAAAACTTAGATTTTTATTCAAAATTTGATTTTGAAATATTTTTTAAATAAATTTCAGAAAAGGTGACTCATCTTCTACCAATAAAAAACTTGATTTGGTATTTAGAAACAGGAAAAGAAACAAGACAACCAAAGTTTCTCGCGCTTTTGCTTTTACTTAGGTACATATGCACAAGACGCTACTCCTCAAATTTCATCATTAACAAGTTAAACGGTTTGAGCAAGAAAACGAACGTTTGATTATTTGGCAAAATATATTTTGTTAAAAATTAGAGGAAATAAAAAATGTTTTTACATCACGCCAAAATTTTTCATTATAAAACTTTCGGGTAAAAACAAGTTGTAATAATAAAATCGATTAAACATAAATACAGTGAAACCTCGATTTAGCGCCCTTTTCCGGGGGCGCTAAATCGAGGTTTCACTGTACTTTTTTTCGACTCTAGGACATTTCACAACGGACTTTTCTCAACGAAATAAAAAATCGCGGGTGGACTTTTCTCAACGAATATAGGATAAACCGGTACTAGAGATTTTGGCAACGCAAATGAGCTTTTGGCAACATCAAAAGTTTAAAAAAAGTGGCGTTGCCAAAAACTCTAGTACCGATAAATATACGAATTTTCAAAAATGTCACCAAATCGGCTAATTTTTCATACACGAAGTTTCGGATATGGGGAACAGGATCCAAAATAATTTTTCAATTTTGACCTCACGGGGTAGCCCTACCAGAAGGGGGTAAAAATATTCCTTCAAAAATATGCGCTCAGTCCTATAAAAACCGTGCGGTGCATTCTGTCCTATTGCCGGAAATGTGCACAATCGATTCATCGCATAGAAAACCCCCTATAGGGCTATTGTGGTGAAAATTGGAAAAAATCCACTTTTTATTGCCTCACCCTATAACAACGCGAATTTTAAAACAATCTATTGATACTAGTTTTTTCAGAAAAATGCACACGTTTCGACGTTTATTACACTCCAAAAATGGGTTTAATTCAAATTACTTTCGCCATTATTCCAATTCTTTTACTTCTCGTACTATTATTTCACCAGCAGCTTCTCAAAAAATTGTCGTAGAAGCTCCAGAAACTAGGATCACCACTTTACCATCTGGTTTTCGTGTAGCCAGTGAGAATACAAGAATGCCTACTGCTACGGTGAGCTTGTTAAAAGCAGAGGTCGGAAACGGATGGGTTATCCCCGGGTTAATTGGGTTAGATTATTCCGACCTCTGGATAAATAGTAATGAACCTATAGTACAATTTTCTATGATTAATTTTAAAGGTCGGCGTATGGATTGATGCGGGAAGCCGTTATGAAAATGAGAAAAATAATGGTACAGCTCATTTTTTGGAGCATATGGCTTTTAAGGTACCCTATATTTGCAAAAATATTTTTAAACCATTATTTTTTAGGGTACCCGAAAGCGTTCCCAACACGACTTGGAACTAGAAGTTGAGACCATAGGAGCTCATTTGAATGCGTATACTTCTCGAGAACAAACTGTTTATTATGCAAAGTGTTTTGAACAAGATCTAGAACGAGCCGTTGAAATTTTAGCTGATATTTTATTGAACAGTGTTTATGGGAAACAAGAAATTGAACGAGAACGGGGTGTAATTCTGAGAGAGATGGAAGAAGTTGAGCAAAATATGCAAGAAGTGGTGTTTGATCATTTGCATGAAGGAGTTTTCCGAGGAACACCATTAGCGAGAACGATTTTGGGACCGGTGAAAAATATAAAGTTAGTATTAAAGTTGGAAAATGAACCGATTCTTGAGCTCAAAAATCGAGGGGAAAATTCGATTTTTGTGCTTAAAAATCAAGGAAAATAGCTCAATTTTTAGGTCCATCACAAGAGAAGACCTGGTCGCCTATATTACGAAATACTACAAAGGCCCAAGAATGGTTTTGGCTGCAGCTGGCGGCGTGGAACATGAATATTTGGTGTCGTTAGCTCAGAAATATTTTGGCCATATTGAAAGGGGCACTGATGAAGTCTTACAATATGAGCCTGGAAATTTTTCACCTTCATATGTGACTAATTGATTTTTATGCAGATTTTTAATGTATTAATTTTTCAGCACCTAATTCCGAATGCGAATATGGATATGGCTTATGGTACTTTGGTTGTAGAAGGGACTAGTTGGACTCATCCAGATAATATACCTATGCAGTTGGCTAATACGGTAGAAATTTATTTTTACATTTACAAAAATTGATTTTTGATTAAAGAATTGATTTTTGATCAAAATTCTAGCACAAAAATCGATTTTTGAACAAATTTTGATCCAAAAATATTTTTTCTGCTCTAACCTACTCATTTTAGCTAATTGGCAACTTCGATCGAACCCAAAGTGCCGGTCTAATAACCCCTTCTCGTCTTGCCAGACGTATGGAACTTTCGGATGGTGTCCATTCTTTTATGAGCTTCACTACTAGTTACAAGGATACCGGTCTCTCTGGAATCTATTTTACGGCCGAAGAACAAGGCCTTCGCACAATATCAGAAGCCGTTTGCACGGAGTGGAAGAGGCTAGCTGAAGAAGTGGATGAAAATGAGTTGGAACGAGCTAAAAAATCTTTATATACGAATATGTTGTTGATGTTGGATGGGAGTACGCCCATTTGTGAGGATATTGGAAGGTTGTGTAGAAAAATATTTTTATCTCAAATTAGCACAAAATTCGATGTTGACACATTTTGCGCTAAAAATTGTTCAAAAAATCGATTGTGCACAAATTTGAACCCAAAAATCTATTTTCTTCTCAAAACCTCCATTTTAGACAACTTTTATGCTACGGAAGAAGAATATCCATTCCCGAATTGGAATTGCGAATAATGGGCGTGAACACAAACACGATTAAAGATATAGCCAGAAGATATTTCTTGAACAGACCGGTTGGGTTTACTGTAATAGGTGGGCTTAAAACTTTTATGTTTATTTTTAATATGCGAATTTTAGGTCCCACAAAGAATTGGCCTCGTGCTGAAGAAATTGCAAAATGGTTACGGACGTGAAGAAATTGGATGATTTTGATCTCAATTTTGAAATAAAATTTATTTGTCAATTTTTATTGTTGTGATATTTTTGTTTGTTATAAAAAATAAATTTTTATTACATAGTGATACACAAGTAGAAAATGAAAAAAAGTAAAAATTAAAGTACGCACTTTTACTTTTTTTCACGAAAAATTGATGAATCGGCCTTTGTCACAAAGAAATGCACAAACTTAAAAAAAATTTTTCAATAAAAATTTGTATTGAAACGATTATGTTTTTTGAAGACTTTTCTCGTTTTGGAACTCCGTGGTACCCCTTGTGATATTTCGAAAGTACAGTGAAGCCTCGTACAGTATAACCTCATACATTTCGAAAGTTTTCGTTTCGATAATTAGTTTTTTTAAAATCAGATGGTCACTTTCGAAATGTGTTCTGAGCTTCCGAAACGTTTACTTTCGAAATGTATATCAACCGTTTATTTTACCTAAAAATTGTTTTTCTCATTATTTTATTTTTTTATCATAAAAATTAAATTTACAGAAAAATGTCAACTACAATTTCTTTCGCGAACAACCAACAGAAATGGGAAAGTAAAGAGGATGGAGAACGAGTGGCCTCTGCAATAAAAAAACATCAATATTTTGAGACTTTAATTTTGAGTGGAAATACACTTTCTACCGAAGCTGCAAAACCGATAGCTGAAATTCTCGAAGAACATCAGGAATTGAAAGTAATTTTGATTTTGTTTGTTTTAAAACCACTTTTTTAGCGAGCACTTTGGAGTGATCTTTTTACTGGAAGATTGAAGACTGAAATTCCTAAGACTTTAAAATGCCTTTGTGATTCGCTTCAACGAGCTGGAGCTCTTCTAACCGAGTTGGATTTGAGTGACAACGCGATTGGACCAATGGGCTTTCCCGGAATCGAAAAATTCATCGCTTCAGAATCGGCTTTTAATCTTCAAGTTTTGAAGTTGAATAACTGTGGTCTTGGTTCTGCCGGTATAACTCTGGCAAATTGTCTCAAGGAGTGTAAACAAAAATCTCGCGAATATGGAACTGAATTTACATTGAAAGTGTTTATTGCCGGGCGTAATCGTTTGGAAAATGCGGGTGCTATTGCTTTGGCTTCGGCTTTTGAGGTGTGTTTAGTATATGAAAAGTTGACCAGGAAATTAAGTGATGTAAATATAATATTATCCATATTTGCATTTATTTTTTGTTCATTTATGTTGCCTTTGTTTGTACCGGGAGTCGAGCGTCCTCGGGGATTGTGACCCCGAGCGGTGACTTTCAATTGCTAAAAATTTTTAAAATACTAATGGTCCCTCATTATAATTTTTCACCAAAATTTATCAAATTCTCACAAAAAATGCCATTGTTTTCATCAAAAATCGTCAAAATTTTGCTATATTCGCTCAAAAATGTGATTTTTGGCTCAAAATTATAACGAAAATTTGCTTAACTATGAAGTTTAAATTACTAAATTTTTTAATATGAAATTACGAGTTACGAAACTTTTTACGAAAAAATTACGAATATGAAAAAAATGTTGATTACGCGGTACACGGTTCCCGAAAATTGGGAAAAGTGTTTCTAGCCGGGCAATCTATAGTGAAATACACTTCAGGGTGCTATTCAGGACCTAAAAAAAAATATATCCTACCGTTTTTTCTAAAAAGATAAAAATTCTCATTTTTGGATCCCGGTGGGCCCTGGTTCGAGCCCCTGCTTTGACGCTACTCTTACATATGCAAAAGAAATGATTGAGTTTCAATTTAACACTTAAAAGTTATTCAAAGGGTTCAGACTTTTTTACGCTTTTCTATATGAAACACATGTGTCGGAAGCGCTAAAGGCGCTCGGTCTCCAATTTATTCTAACTTTTTAAAAATTTCAGGAACTTGGCTCATTACAAGAGATTGTCATGCCACAAAACGGGATCAACAAAGAAGGGATTGTTGCACTTGCCAAGGCTTTTAAATCCAATCGGAAATTGAATGTTATCAACTTGAACGATAATACATTTGGAAACGTTGGTGCAAAGGCTATGGCTGAGGTACTTCAAAACTTTTAGTCGCACTTGTTGTAACCGATCCTGAGCCAAGATTGTTGACTCGAGATAGGTTAACCGATTCAGAGTCGGTTGCAACGGCACTAATTTTTGAATTTTTTAGGCAGTCGGTGAATTACAGCAGATTGAAATGGTCGATTTTGGAGATTGTTTATGCCGACGACGAGGATCTATAGAAATTTGTCGTGCATTGAAAAATTCAAATTCCAATATTGTGGTAGGGCTCGAGCTGAATTTTTTTGGGCTCAAAATCGATTTTCTTAAATATACGTCTATTTTTCAGGAACTGAACTTATCTGGAAACGAAATTGATACTGACGCTGCCAAACAAATAATCACCATTTGTACCGAACTGAAAAACCTGTCCAAATTGTCTATGAATACGAACTGCTTTGGTGAAAATTTCGACGCCATTTCCGATTACGCTACCGGCTACGATTTCATTGATCTGGGAAGCGAAAGCGATGATCAAGGATCAATTGATTCCGAAGATGAAGAACCAGAAGAGGAAATCGAAATCAAAAATCCATCTTTGGAAGCAAAATTCGTGATGTCGTTTTTCTATGAAAAGGCTAAATTGCTAGGAATCGAACCAGACCCGAAAAAAGTCGTTCAAGAATTACAAGGAGTTTATGGACAAGAAGTGAATGAACCGACGACTAGCTATTGGTTTGGAAAGTTTCAAAAGACGAAATCGTTCGACGAAAGAAAAGCTATTATAGTAGAGCATGAAAAGGCTGCTAGTGATACCTGATCTTATATTTTTGTTTTATTTCTGTTTGAATATTAAGTTAATAAACTTTCTTTTTATTTAAAATGGTGTTTTGATCATAAATGCACTGCTCCTTCATAAATATAAGACTGTTTTTTTAGTGGTGTAGATTGTCTTCTCTCATCGTTCATTACAACTTGTTTTTTCGTTCACAGCCTTTAATGATCCAGCTTTCTAACGATACCGAAACTATCAGATTGGCCTTGTATTTCCAGAGAAAACGCATGAGTTTGTAAAAAAAACTCGCTTTAAGCCCCCTCCCTTGAGGGGGCTTAAAGCGAAGGTTGACTGTATAGGGATATTTTGGTTAAAAAATTTGAAAAATCGCGCAAAAATTCAATTTTGGGACACCCTCTAGATTATAAAAGTTTATAGTTACTCTGTCATTTTTTATAGTCATTAACTTTAAAACTTCTTCCTTTAAAAATGAATATATAAGCCTTTAATGATTCCAAATAAGGAGTGATGAGAAAAAATGAATTAAATACTTTCTCATTTTTACTCGATTATCTGACGAAACTAATGTTGCTCAGCATTGGCTGAAACTGTGTTTTGAATATAGCGAGGGGGGGGACAAAAAGTCACGGGACAAATGCACAAAGTTACGGGATAACTGCAAAAATTATTTTATATTTTGCAAAAAACCACAAAAAAAATCTTTTTTCTATCAAAATATAATGAAGTTTTAACTCTTGTTAATTCGTTAAAACACCCTGTAGATCGTCTTTTGAGACGAATTACACTGAAAAATTTTCATTTGTCCCGTAACTTTTTACCCCTATAACATACTATGGAAAATTCTTTAATTTGGTCGAGTGAAACAATTATATAAAGGACAACATTGTTGTCGGATTAATTAATTCTTGCCGCTAATGTTTTCGTTTTTCTCAATTAGCGGATACTACGCAGGTGTTAATGCTAGACCGAGATCTATGTGTGAGCGTAAAAACGTTTAGAAATATTAGCCTAAAAATACACTAACCTAGTTTCACTGAACCTAATATTCGAAGAAAGAATTTATTTTTTCTATTCGTATAAAACCTAATACATTTAGGAATGGTTTTTCATAGTACAGTCTTTTGGATACAATTTTCAACAATTTTAATCATCTTTATTAGTGCAACATCGGCAACCACTATGAAAACAACTACCAGCGAAACAAAAAAAAGTAAGTCTACCGATAAAATACGTTTAAAATATTGACTTTTAACCTAATCAACTATGGCCCCAAGTAAAAAATTTTGAATTTTTTAATGTTTGATAAATCAGTTTATTAAATAACTTTTTACTGAATCAGGGAAACGAATTAGATGACATGGTTTCGTTGTAATCCACCGACGAAAGTTCAAGTGCAATTCTCTTGATAACGGTAGCGATCCAGAATTTACTGTAAAAACAAAAAATGCTCTAAATTTCATGAATTTTCATAACAACAAACTTTTTATAAGTGGACTGATCTTTTAAATTTTCAGCTAAAAAAGCGACAGCAACAACTAATCTAGAGGAAACAGCGACTCAACAAATGACAACAACAACTAATCTAGAGGGAACAGCCACTCAACAAATGACAACAACAACTAATCTACAGGTAACAACCACTCAACAAATGACAACAACTACAACGACATCATCAGCATCAAGAGAAAATTTATCTTCATTAAAAAGTATTCGAGACTGGTAGTTTTCGTTAAAATTATTTATTTTTAGACAGTTGGCCTGGTTTATTACTGATTATCATATGTTTTTTATGTGAATCAATATACCTATAAAGTATTGTTGTGTCATATTTCTTTTTGCCTTTCCTCAAAGAAAATAAGCAAATTTCCAATTTGGTGACATCCAGAAGCGTAACTACATTGGTGCACTCTGTGCAAGGGCACCACTCGTTATCGAATAACAGCCGAAAAACCATAAGGGTCCCATCAATGATCTCCCAGATCGGATATTTTGCTTAAAACAGATAACGGATATTATTCATATCCGTTTTGGAAAAAACAAAACGGATAATGGATATATGTACGAGTTTGAATGAATTTCATATTCCTGAGCTCATAGCCCCGCAACGTCTTTTTTTATCGAAAATTTGGCAAAATCGACCGTTTTTAAGTGATTTTTTCATTGGCATTTGACTATTTTTAACCAAACTTTTCAATTTTCGGGTCATTTTTTGCTTAAAAACTCTTATTTATTCTACAAAATTTTTTATCACCTATCGACGCATGGAAAAAACTAACATTATAAATGCATTTATTGTCTTAACCAATTTTTTATCAAGTAAATTTAACCTTTTTAACCCCGCGGGATCCCGCCCGCAAGCTTTTAAAAACCCCGCAACCCCGCCCGCAGGCCAACGCGCAGCCCTAGTTTTTATATAAATTTCTTTTGGATGCTTTATGGCTAGAGACTTTCATGAGTTTTTGAAAAGTTCGATCTACTCCAAAATAACTTTTTTAAAGCATGTATGGCAATTGTAATAACATTTTTTGTTTTGGCATTTAGTCATAAAACTTTGAGAAAAATTAGAAAATCAACAAAAACCATGAAAATTGAGTCAACACCTTGATTACTATAATAAAACACGCAAAAACAAATTGCTTCAGTTAGGAGTCGAACCTGAGCCTTCTGCATAG
>OZJO01005513.1:0-20612 GCA_900406225.1 Acrobeloides nanus | reverse complement strand
TTTCTGGTTAAACCTTATCGAGAGGCAGTTATTAAAATGCTGAAAGTTTCGAAAAATTCTCCTAATGCAATTGGTCAAGGCGCTCCAATTTGGGCAACAAGTGGTACGAGCTGAAATCTTTTAAGACACCCTATTTGTAAGATTCGACTTTTGCCCAATAGTAAGGGGACCTAGAAAAAAAGTGTCTCAAAAATTTTTGAAACTAGCAAAATCTTAAAGTATATATGGCACTTATTGAAAAAAATAAAAGAATTTTGGCGCGAAAGTCTAACCCCTCCGAGATACAGGGTACTCAATTTTCGACTTTTTGCCCAAATTTACCCATTTTTGTAATGCGCATAACTCGTATGGAACAACATTCTTTTATTTTTTCCAATAAGTGCCATATATACTTTAAGATTTTGTTAGTTTCAAAAATTTTTGAGACTTTTTTTCTAGGTCCCCATAGAACTCGATTCTTACAGATAACGTGTATTAAAATGATTGCTGTTGATTTTTATGTGTTTGTATGAATTGTTTGAATAAATTGTTTAGTTGACGTGAAAGATGAATAAATGAGGCTAGACACTTTATTAAATTTTGCTCAAAATATAAAAATACTTTGAGCAAAAATAAATTTAAAATTTTCAAAAAAAAATCATAAAAATTCATTTACAATTCGTTTTAAAAAGTTCATTCGATTTCTGGACTTCTGGGGCCTATTGCTAAACAGCTGTAGTTGTAAGTTGTAGTTGTAAATGTAGTTGTAATTATTATTGCAATTAGTTGTAAATGGACTGAAAAAGAAATTAAGCTACAACTACAACTATTTTGTTGTAGTTGTAAATGTAGTTGTAAAAATTTTTACAACTACAACTTACAGCTGTTCAGCAATAGGCCCCTGGCTACACAAATAGCTATATATTTCTGTTGTGTGATATTTTTTAATTATATAATTTATTTATAAATTCTGACTCGTACAAAATAATAAGCAAATAAAAAATTGTAAAATTCCCAATATAGCGTTATCTTTCCAATATAAAATCTAAAGCTTAGACGGATAGAGGGGCCGTAAAACCCCTCGCGTGGCACGGGGGTCTAAAGGAAATTTTTGTCTTTCGAAAAGATAATTTTTCACAAAAAATTCAATCATTACCAAAAAATTCGAATTTTTCGGGTAATTTTATGTGGGATCACTTCGGGGATGCTCGGAATCGATTTCTCGCATAAAATAACCCCTAGAACGAAGATTTTAGAAAAATACAAAATTGTCAATACACACTCTTATTTCCCTGAATCAGGGAAGCATTTTCAAGCTTCGGGAAATACGAGCAATCGATTTTCCGCATAAAATTACCCCTAGAAAAATCATTTTTGCAACAATTCCAAAAAAAATTTTTTCGGAGATGCTGCTGCAAAGTTTACCCTCTTTTAAAAATTACACTTTTTAATACGCAAACGTCAATCGCTCCCCCCTGCCGTCAGTAAAAAAATAAAGCACAGTTTGTGTATTAAAAAGAAAACCTGCTCTGATGGGAATTACAAAATTGTATATTCATAGTTTATATTTTTTACTTTGCATCTTCACTTCTGGTGACTCATCTCTTAGATAGTTCTTGACTTCTGGACTTCTATGTCTTGGATGCTTCTCAGATTCATATCTAGATTCTCGTTCGGTCGAACTTTTTCCCCTCTCTTGCTTTTCATTTTTGCTTGTTGTTTCCCTTTTGTCACTGCTCTCTTCTCTTGAAATTGAATATTTTTCGGGGAGTTCATGACGATCCTTTCTCTTGCTTCCTTTATGAGACTCTTTGTGATCTGGTTTGTCCGAGTCCTTGTCCTTTTTCTTCTTCTTCTCCTTCTTACGTTTGCTGTCATATTCGCTGCCTTCACGGTCTTCCGAATGAGAGGATAACTTCTTGGACAATTTTTCTTTTTCACGACTTCTTTCATCTCTTTCCTTGCTCTTTTTGACTTCTTTAGCTTCCTTTTTATGTTTTTCTTCTTCTTCTTTTCTTTAGATTCATCATCATGATCTTTTTCACTATGTCTTCTTTTCTTCTTTTTATGTTTCTTTTCTTTTCTCTCGTTTTCTGAGCCAAGATCAGGCGGTAATTCTACCAAAAATTCCTTCTTATTGTCATCTTCTTCTTCTGTGGGCGACTGAATTTTTGCGGATTTTTCTTCGATTACATTCCAAGCATAGTCGTTATTGTGGAACAGGTCACGGTCTTCTTCTGTACCAGAATCAACGGAGTGCTGCACATGTTTCCCAATTTTGGCAACTGACTAATTTTCTTCAAATTTCACCAAATTGTCGCTGGCCATTTTCGTTTCAACTTGTTCTTCTTGTTCATTCTCGGCCGGTAAGTCTTCGATAGTTTCATTGAAGTGGTCGTCAATAGACATACGCTTCACTCGTTTAGCTTCTTGGATTATGCGTTCAATTTCTTCTTCATCATTGTCATGCGTATCTAAATATAATATTATGAAAATAAATCTTATCCGAATTGAAGCTCAGCAAATAAACAGGACCATAGGTCAAAAATTTTTTGTTGAGACCGTTTATTTTTAAGCTGAAAATGCTCATAAAACGAAATTTTTAGTGAAAAAATAGCAGATTTTGGACATATTTTATTGAAAAAATGGGAATTTTCGAGTTTTTGGATCCTGATACATTGTATAAAGTTATTGATACCCATTGTGAAGTCATGGGCGTCACACCAAATATAAAAAAGTTGTTCTAATGTTGAACTTGCTAGCAAAAAAATTAATGCCAAAATCATTAAAAAAAAAGTAATCACTTGTAAAGTTTCGAATCAACGGTAGATAACGTTAGGGGTTTACGATGAGTATATCTACTATGTAGCGCGAACTCCTTGGCCAAAGTCCTATATGCCATTTTATAGATCTGGTGTCCCTTTATATGCCTCTATTTGGGATTAAAATGGATTTTTGAAATAAAAAAGATAGATCATTTTTTGTCAAAAAGGTATTTTTTGCTATTTTTTCGAAAAAACACTCAATTCATTCTTTTACTATAAATATAAATACAGACTGTATAGTCAGTGTTCTAATTTCTGAACCCGCCGGGAGAGTTAGATGAGACTCTCGTCATTTATTCGGTTAATGTTACAATACAATAAAGGTACAAATAAACATGGGCACTCAGAGCACGGCGGCTTCATTGGATCACAGGTCGAGGCTCCGCTCCTTCTCACTCCCCGAAACTGTCTTATCCCAAACTTTTATAGTAACCGTGAGGTCCACGCCTCTTTTCGACTATTTTTGTTTGTTCCTCCATTTTGGTGGTTTCGAAACTTTTTGGATGTTTTTGTGGATCTTGTTATGATTTCTAGGAATGGAATTTGCTCACCTCGAACGTTCGATTCCAAAAATGGAACGAGGTATTTACGTCAATGCACTTTTCGTTGAGGCAAATTCCAATTCCTTCCTCAAAACATCTGAGTCACAGACCTTCTGAGGAAGATCATAAACAAGTCCTTTCCCTCGCAAAACACAAAAATAACTCAACTATACGAAATTAGGAAAAATAAGAAATGGCATGAGCTACCATTTATGACAGTATAAAAAACGGAAACTTGGGCGATTTTTCATGCTTTTCGACCCGAAATTTTTCTTTTTCACAAATGACCCTATTAGGCCAAATTATATGCGGGGAATATTGCGCACATGCCCGAAGATTGAAAACGCTTCACTGACCCTAATTCAGGAAAATAGGTGTATGTAACGAAGCGAAAATCGAAAATTTTTAAATAAAAAATTTAAAAAACAAAGATCTTTCTGGGGTAATTTATGAGGAAATCGATTGTGCGCATTCTCAAAGCAAAAAGCTGGTTTCTGGGCCCTGATTTCAGAAAATTTATAAAAAATTTGTTCGATTTTCGTTTCATTAAGCACTTGCTTCCTTGAATCAGAACCAAGGACACATTTTCAATGCGCACAATAGATCCTCTGAATAAACTTACCTTCAGAAAGATCATTTTTAGGAAGAAAATCTCAAAATTTTCTATTTTCGCTTTGTTAGATACATCTATTTTCCTGAATCAGGGTCAGTAAAGCGTTTTCAAGCTTCGGGAATGCGCGTAATCGATTCCTCGCATAAAATTAGCTCTAATAGGATTATTTTGAAAAAAATTTTCGGATCGAAAAAACGGCGTATACAATAACGGGACGAACAAGAACGGAACACAAAAATGGGATGACAAGAACGCAGTGGCGTAGCCAAAGGGGGCGCCCCGGGCAAGTGCCCCCGTTCTTAGAAAAATTTGGATTTTTACCCCCCCCCCCCCTAATTCTGACCTTTTTTTAGAAAGTGCCTCTTCCCGTACCTGAAGTGTCCCCCGTAGTTGGGGGTCTGACTACGTCACTGCAAGAACGGGACGATTTTTCTTCAGATCTCAGCTCCTAGGAGCCGAGATCTGAAATCGTCCCATTCTTGCCGCCTCGTTTTTGTCGTCTCGTTCTTGTCATCCCGTTATTGTTCATCTCGTTTTTGTGTATATCGAAACTCTCCCCTCCAATTACTGTTTTTTTATACACTCTGTATAATAATATTTTACTAGTTTATACAAATCTTAAATTATTCCAGCTCGGAATAAACTCTTTTCAATAATAATATCCATGGCATGTGAAAACATGAATTCAATGTTTTTGGTATCAGTCGCATTGGTAAAATGCGGGAAAATTCTATCCTTATCTTGATTTCGTTGTTTCTATAAATGGTAAATTTAAAAAAAGAGAATAAGAATAGAACTTACTCGTAAAAAACCGTTTTGGATATACAAAGAAGCTGATTGAAAATCATTCTCGCCTATAAAAAAACTTTAAGAGAACATCTCCCGAAAGCGTTCAACAGGGAGGAACAATTTTAAAAAAGTACGATCTGGAATTTTGTATAGGGGGGAAGTTTTTAGTTATAGTGAGTACATAAAAAAATTCTACTACGACATATTTCAATTCTTTCACTATACCGAAGAAATAGCCAAATTACCCTTTTGACTAAGCCTAAACAAGGAAAAAAACTGAACGAAATAACTTTTGTCTTTATTTTTTAGACCCATTTATATGATTTTTTCATGATTTTGGGGTACCGTGGGAGTTTTATCTTCCGACACTCAAATTAAACGCTTTTTCGATGAAATCTTTTTTATATGAAAGAGCAACATCAGTTCCACAACTTAAAGACTCGACTTTTTTCAAATACTTAAAATTAATTTTTTACGGCACTATGAAATTCGTGTATATTATAATACATAAGATATATATTATAATGCATAAAATCGGCTCTAACTTTTTTTCTAAACTGTCAAAAATCATATACGAGATGTCATTTCATTGTGAAATTTTACGTGGAACAATTTTATAGAACATCACTTTCTCTGGAGAAATCATTTAAGAGGTTAAAAATCGATTTTTTCGATAAAACCCCTACTTTTCATAGAAATTTGCATAAAAATGACTGAGGATTCCACATGCTCAAGGCTTCAGAAACCGAACTTAGACGCTCCGGGCCCAACGTTGCTTAACTTGCAAGATAGGACGGACCGGTGGCATACCGAGGGAACTGTGCTTCCTCATATTTTTTAAAAATTTAATGCGTTTTTCATATTTTTTAATTTTTTAAAATTTTATTTACTGAAAAATATTTATAAAACTTGTTTGATACATTTTATTGATTTTATGCGTAAAAAATCTAAAAATAAAAAGTTGGTGATAAAATTTAGCATAAAATTCATTTAAAAAAAAAAAACAATTTAAAAATGAATTGAAAAGAAATTGAAAAAAGATTTTAAAAAAAGTTTGGAAGGCGGTAGGAGTAGAACCCCAGCGAATAATCATGTGAGAACGATGTGTATCCGCTGCACTAACGGTGCTTTTGGTTGTTGATTACAAATTTTGCCTATCAGGAAAGCATGTAAATTTCTTCTCTGAATATACAACCTTTCAGATTTTTGGAGCGGTTTTTATTAACCAGTATCCTACATTAATCAAAACTGAATAAGCCGTTTGAAATGAATTGTCAATTTTTTGTAACACTTCCGTCAGTCTCATTGTTAGACTTATGTTCTTAAGCATTGACCTCTTGAGAAACGTTTTGGAACTACTTTGGCTTTTATACCCCATTGAATGTGGGGGTCTAAAATCGAAAAATTTTATTTTTCGAAATATTCTCAAAAATGACTCTATTAGGGGTAATTTTATGCGAGAAACACTTTGGCGATTTTATTTCTGCGTAAAAACGCTTCCATTTTTTATAAAATCGAATATTTATAAAATCATTGAAGACAAAAAAGTACATATTTCGAAAAAGCTAATATGCAAAAATTCGATTTTCTAAAAAATGGAAGCGTTTTTACGCAAAAATAACATCGCCAACGTGTTTCCCACATAAAATTATCCCTAATAGAGTGATTTTTGAGAAAATTTCGAAAAATAAAATTTTTCGATTTTAGACCACTTTCAATGGGGTAGAGCCGAAGTAGCTCCCTACGTTTTCTCAGGGGAGGGGTGACTTTTACCACTTATTTCGGTGAAAAATTTTTTGTTGAAAAACATGTTTCTAGGGGTAAAAGCATGCAAAAAATCGATTGCGCGCATTCCCGAATTGTGAAAATGCTTCCTTGATCCTGATCCAGGGAAAATATAGTTTTTTTCGACTTTTTTTACACTGGTATCTGGGTTGAAAAGATGCTAATTCATCAACTAGTCGCAGTGGTGTAGTGACAAAGCTTTGGCTTATTGGTCACAATGATCTATGTTCAATCCCTATTGGAGCAGAAAGTTTTTGCACAAAGTAAAAAAAGGTAATCTTTACTTTGTGCAAAAATAGGAGATTCGAACCTAGATCATTGTGACCAATAAGCCGAAGTTTTGTCACTACATCACTGCGACTAGTTGATGAATTAGCATCTTTTCAACCCAGATACCAGTGTAAAAAAAGTCGAAAAAAACTATATTTTCCCTGGATCAGGGTCAAGGAAGCATTTTCACAATTCGGGAATGCGCGCAATCGATTTTTCGCATGATTTTACCCCTAGAAACATGTTTTTTCAACAAAAAAATTTTTCACCGAAATAAGTGGTAAAAGTCACCCCCCTCCTTTAAGCTTTGGTTTCTTATTCTTAGGCTTCTTGTAGATCACTACAAGAGATAAATTGCTAGTGTCTAGAATGAATCATAAATTAGATTATCGTAAGTAGCGACAAGTTGAATCATAACTTATTGCTAATTGCGAAAAAACTATCGCATAAATGATCACCAATGGCGACCAACTGTCTGGGATATGCCCCATGGGCCATAACCCTAAAACCCTTAAAATGCCTTTAGCTCCCCCTAATACTTTAGTCTTGGGCAAAAGTCCAGGTAACTCGGTTTGTGATAAATTTCCTTTTAATAAATTTTAATAATTATTTCATTTCTTTTACACTCCACAAAATAGGCTTTTCAGAAATTGGGGCGAAGGTACACCGAAGAATAAGTTTCAAGGTTTTAAAAAATGTACCGTGATATTTAGGAAAGTATTTATTGAGGTACGAATATGATAATTTGGCTTCGAATAAATCCATTTTGTTCAAAAATAAAATAAACGAGCTGTTCTTGAGATATTGATTTGTGAACATTTCAGAAAATAGTTTAAGGCTATCTTTCATACAATTCTGAAAAAGCAAATTACAGGGTGTCTTACGAATTCCCGACCATTTCATTTAAAAAATTAAATTTAAATTTCGCTCCCACAGAGTGAATGCGACCAGTCATTCAACAGCTCCTGTACAGGGTGTAACAAAATAAACGAACCACTTCGGAATATGCGAATTTTTTTCAAAAAATTTATTTTTTTAAATTTTTAGCTTCTTTTAAAATAAAAAATGAAAGAATTACGTCCGGCAATTTTGCGAATGCACTCGTTTGGCGACTCAGAGCGGACAATCGCTGAAGCATTCCGAAGACAACAGTATTCCGAAGTGGTCCGTTTATTTTGTTACATCCTGTATTTCAATTTTGTATGTAAAAAACTTAAATTCAATCTTATGTGCTGCTTTTGCAGCAAAATTTTTCATAAACATTATTATTTTTTGTAATTTTTTGGTGTATGCAATTCTTGCATGCACTTTAACCAGCTTTGTTGAATCACTCCGTCACTTTTTGTATTTTTGTCAAAACTCGGCCTTTTTCCTACGTCTATAAAAGGTTTAAATTGTAATGGATTTTTAGTCTAACTGTTGCTTTAAATAAAATATTAAAAAGAAAATTATCTTTCTATTCTTTTTAACATGGTGCAAGCAAGTCGTGATCCAAACTATGAGGTCGACGTGTCTACAAGCGAGGATGAACCGATTGAACCATTATGAAAGAATACGAAGAGTTTACACCGACTAAGCAGGAGAATCAACTGACTACGCCGGAAGATCAACTCGAGACTCTCAAACCAACTTAGACTATTGAGACAGCGAAGGCTCTTACCATTCCAATAAAACATCAAGACCAAGCTCTACTCTTATACATCTTGTTTCTATGTCGTTACAAAAATTTAAAGAAATATATCGATTTTAGATCAAAAATGACATTTTTGATAAGGAAAAAGCGCATTTTGTGCGAATATTTATTGAGGAAGGCTCTAGTTACGTCCGATTTCGTCGCAGAATGCAGAAGGAAACTGGGGAAAGATTCCCCAAAATTCCAGCCAAGCCAACTCTATACAAATGGGTCCATCAATTTGATAAAACTGGATCAGTGCATAAGAAGGGATACGAAAGAGCTATGTCAGTTTGCATTTTGTTGAGCTCTTATGAATTTTTTTAGGAATCAGCGCACTCCGAAGAAAATCGACGCGATGAAAGCAGCTATCAATCGGAAGAGAATGGCTGTCCGTCGCGTTGCATCTGAACTTGGAATGAAAAATGATTCCGTGCACAGAATTCTCAAGAAAGGCCTGAGATTTCACCCCTATAAGCTTCAAACACTACAGAAGCTGGAGGAGGATGATCCCGAAAAGCGAGTGGTATTCGCTGAAGAGCATCTTGAACATATGGAACACGATCAAAATTTCTTCAAAAACCTGTTTTTCTCCGATGAAGCCCATTTTCATCTTCATGGAAGTGGTAACAATTACGATTTTCGTTATTGGTCCGACACTAATCCACATTTTCATTTGGCCGAACTTCTTCATAGCCCAAAAGTCAGTGTTTTAGCCGGCGTTGTCTTTGACGGAATTATCCTTGGTCCAATCTTTTGGGAACTGGATCCCCAAATGAAAAGGGAATTGGTAGACGTTGGTACAAGTAAAAGCTAGAAGAAGAGGTGATTCCTGCTTTAATGGGGACCTGCGACAACTTCGATGACCTTATTTTCATGTTGGATGGCGCTCTTTTATAACAAAGTTTATGAAGTCTTGGACGAGTTCTTTCCCTACAGTTGGATGAGTAGAAGGACTAAGAATGACCCAGTTCCTTACGATTGACCTTCCAGGTCGCCAGGTTTGTCCGTTATGGATTTCTTATGGGGCTACATTAAGAGCAAGGTTTGAACCATTTAGCTTTTTATGAATTTTTTCGAGTTTTAGATCTATACGGATAAGTCAACGAATCCTTAAATGAGCTGATTGCGAAGATCGCCGAAGAATTTGAAAAAATTCCGTTGGAGATGATCCAGAGTGCGTTTAATGCCTACAAAGAACGTTTGAAGTTATGCAATGAGCGAAAAGGGGCCATATTGAGCTTTGATAAATTTTTGAATTTTTTAAAAGTATTAATAAAAACGTTATTTTCCTTTCAAATTTTTTTAATGACATAGAGACAACCTGTGAATTTAATTTTTTTGCATATAAAATTGAAATACGGAAGCTGTCGAATGGGTGGTCGAATTCACACCTTGAGAGCGAAATTCAAAATTTTTCAATGAAATGGTCAAAAATTCGTGATAGTGAGGCACCCTGTACTATAAGATCTAAAAATAATGCATTCAAACCTCTATACCCCGATCAGGGCTGGTTTCAGGTCGATTCCGTTGATGTTTTTGGATGTATATAACTGCAATAGATTTAAAAACTTCAACGGAACCGGGGTAAAATAACCGGTACAGTGAGTCTTACGATTCCGACGACTTGAATCGTAAAAACTCATTGTAACGGTTATGTTACCCCGGTTCCGTTGAGGTTTTTAAATCTATTGCAGTTATATACATCTAAAAACATCAATGGAATCGACTGGAACCGGGGTGGAACATGACCGGAACTCAGCCCGGACACTGACCCTCGGCTCTGTTATTGAAACGATTGATCGTTTTTCTATATGATTTTTGTGGAACTTTTTGCCTGATCATCAATTAATATTCATTTTTATCCCTCACGGAGAGGGTCGAGATATAGAGATTTAACTGAATGTTGAGCTAGAGGATTGAAATTAAAAAATTTTTACCGTAGTTGGATCTTCGATCATGAATTGATCATAACTAGATAAAGAGACTACGAATAAAACAGCACTAACGTTTGAAAAACAATGTAACCATTTACGTCTTTCTGTTTTTTGACCACCCACATCGATTAGTCTAAAAAATTATGAACTTGAATTGAGCACAGTTGATGGGTTTATGGTTAGGCAATTTTTCCGCACTATTTATTTTTTCAGAAAACGATAAAAATACATTTTCAATCATTATCGAAGATGAAATTATGCGTAAAAATGAAATTTTCCAGGTGACAATTCATGGCCAATGGAAAAATAAATAAGTCTCGTTTTTATCGTTGTATTCCGTTTTGCTTAATCGTTGGATAAAATGATTTATTGCAAAAACCTCCAAATTTCAAATTGGTAGCGATTTGATCATTGGCTCCGGATTGAACGTCCGATCTAGATTCAGTTCTGGATCAGACGTCCGATCCAGATGACTTCAGATCAGATGTCCGATCTGGAATTTAAACCCTGATTCTGGATAGGACGTCCGATCTGGTTGAATCTGGATTAGGGATGCACCCTTGGTCCGTGTCGATTTTTTCACTTTTTAATAGGCCCATACTTTTTTTATTTGTAAAGCATGACTACTAAAATTTTTTAAATAAAATATAGGTGAGTATCTGGTCGACAATTAAATAAGTTTATGCTAAATTTAGTAGCCATTTACTAGATTAATATATGGCCTAATAAATTATAAAACTAAAAAGAAAACAATATTTTCCTTCTTTAAAATTTGTTATTTTGAAGCCTTGTCCGTCCCATGTCCGTCCCGACGGACATGGGACGGACAAGGCTTTAAAGTAACAAATTTTAAAGAAGGAAAATATTTTTTCTTTTTAGTTTTTATAATTTATTAAGCCATATATTAATCTAGTAAATGGCTACTAAATTTAGCATAAACTCATTTAATTGTCGACTTTAGCTGCGTTTTAACTTTAGACGGACCAGAATAGTGCTGGAGACGGACAAGGAGAATTTTACACGTTATAGGTTTGACAAAAATTATTTGGACCTATCTTTTTTTATCTATTGGTAGACCAGATACTCAGCTATATTTTATTTAAAAAATTTTAGTAGTCATGCTTTACAAATAAAAAAAGTATGGGCCTATTAAAAAGTGAAAAAATCGACACGGACCAAGGGTGCATCCCTAATCTGGATCGAACATCCGAATCGGATTCAGACAAACTTTTGGATCGGATACAACACATTACCTTACGTTAAAACTTTTAAAGTGAAATTCGATTTCATAGATACCACTTGTCAAAACTCGAGCGTATATTACATCCATTGTGGTTGGCTCGTATTCATGTGTAAGAATTCGATCTAATTCTGAGAAAAAACTTAAAAAATTTTTTTAAACTATTTTTTTCAATTTCAAATTACTATGTAGTATTGTCTGGTAGATAGACATCGGTTTTTCTCTCTAATAGCCTTTCCACGCAGGTGTAACTTTTGATTTGTTTTAAAATTTTGATTTTTTCATGCTCTTTCATGTCGAGCAGTGATAAATGATTTGTTAAAAATTCCATGATTAACGGCTAAATTGGTTATAAATTTTAAAAAATTGGTACTACTAAGGATTAACGTCCGCAAACAACAGGGTACTATTTCAGGAAAATTTTTTTCTAAAATTAAACTTGTTAGAGGTATTTTTTGTGATCAATCGATTGCACGCATTGACAAAACATGAAAACGATAAACACGACCACGTAGGGATGTGAATTTTGCTAAGTTCTTTAATTAGGTTATTCATCTTCTTGACTGTTTGTTGAAGGACTTCAACGGTAACTTGTTTGGTGAATGATTTCATTTTATAGATTTTCATAGGCTCTCTGTGTGGTCATGTTTGGCACTTTCATGTTTTATCAATGCACGCCATCGATTTATCGCCAAAAATACCTCTAATAAATTTGATTTTAGAAAAAATTTTCCTGAAATAGTACCCTGTCGTTTGCGGTCTCTAATCCTTAGTAGTACCAAGAAATACCTTTTCCCATCTCGGAATAGAAATAGACAGTTGTAAAATTCCACGAGTAATGTAATGGTACGATTGGATAAGATTTTTGTAGATTACAGCACGCAAATGTAACATTTCGGCTGTATTAAAGGTTTGATTGTGCAAAATTCTAAACTATTATGTTCTTGAAAGGGTGAGCCAAAAAAGCCGCACTTTTGCGTTTTTTTATGAAAAATTTTCAGAAAATTTTTTTCAAAAATCACCTACAGCGTTCTAAAATGAGAAAAAAGTCTTCAAAAAAATCGTTTCAATATACAACTTTTTATTGATTCAAGGAATTTGCACTAAATTTTCTTATTGAAAAAATCAAAATTTTTAAAAAGTTTGCGAAGCTTTTCCTCGTTTCCATTTTCTATAATTTTGGTCTTAGAATTTTCCTCAAACGTTGAAAAATAAACGAGCGATTTTTTGAAAATAATTTTTTTTTTACCGAGTTAAAGGCAAAAATGTTGATTTTTTAACACAAATTCCACTAAAATTCCATTAAATTGTGGCTCTTTTGACTTAAAAATACAATAATTTTTCATTTTTGACCATGCCCGAGCTTTATAATTAGTGTTGGGCCGAGTTTGAATAATTTGGAAAACTCCATTTTTTGGATCTCCATCATAGAGATGCTGAAAAATGGAGTTTTCCAAATCATTCAAACTCGGCCCAAAACTAATTATAAAGCTCGGGCATGGTCAAAAATGAAAAATTATTGTATTTNTGGTCAAAAATGAAAAATTATTGTATTTTTAAGTCAAAAGAGCCACAATTTAATGGAATTTTCCTGGAATTTGTGTTAAAAAATCAACATTTTTGCCTCTAACTCGGGCAGAAAAAAAATTATTTTCAAAAAATCGGTCGTAATTTTATTTTTCAACACTTGAGGAAAATTTTAAGACCAAAATTATAGAAAATGGAAACGAGGAAAAGCTTCGCAAACTTTTTAAAAATTGTGATTTTTTCAATAAGAAAATTCTTTTTTTTAAGCTTAAAAAAAGTAGTTTTTGCTTGAAAAAATGCGAAAAAATCATAGTTTTTGACCTTTAAACAATTTTTTCCATTTTCCCCGTTTTCGCGCCCGAAAGAACGAAAATTTTGTTGAAATCGTTGAGTAGACGCAAAAACCAGCGAAAATTTTGTTAAAAATACTTATTTACATGCTGAAAATGATCAGAAAATGACTAATTTTTGGTTGAAAAAATTTTAAATTTGGGGATTTTTTGTTGAAAAATGGAAAAAATTGCGCGTTTTCAGGTTTAAAAAGTTTACTTCACGCGAAGTAAACTTCAAGCCAGGGGTCGAAAAAGGACCGGCCCCCGGAAGCTTTTGGGGGCCGGTCCCTTTTCGACCCCTGCTTCGAGCGAGAGTTACTTAGAATTACTCGCGTCAGCTACTCGCACACGAGTAAATTTGCGCTCACTCGCGAATAACTATTGAGAATCCATTTACATTTTTCAAAAAAGAATCCTTTTTCAGTCAACACTGCTGATCTAAATTTATTGATCCTAATGTCTGAAAGTGGGGAAGAAGAAGAAGCGGCTAGTTCTAGTGGCTCTGGCGTGGAAAAGTATTTTAATGAGGCGGGAGTAGGTAATATTTAAAGAAAAAATTTTTACTGGTAGAACTAGAAGCGTTTATAGGAAAATTGTATAAACGCTTCTAGTTATACCAGTAAATAGATAAATTTATAAGATATTTTTTATGTTTTGCCCATACAAAAATCCTAAATGTACAGGGGCGGAGAAGTCCTGACAAAGGATATACGAAGTCCTGACATGGGATGCAAAAAGTTCTGACATAAGTTGGCACGAAATACTAACATAACGTGCAAAAAGTTTTGTCCATTTTAGCATCCATGTTTCTCAGTTCTTATTTCTAAACAAAATTTTGAAATTGTTTTGCCAAAAAACGCAAAAGTACGGGGTTTTTTGCTCACTCTGTATACGAATTTGAGTTTTTATAGTCTTTAAATTAGGATGATATTGATTGACAATTTTAGAGTCAATTTCAAAAGTTCTATCCGAAGAGGATCTTCTTGAATACGACGAATGTATAGAAAAGATAAAGAAAATTTCCGAGGATAGTGATTACACCGGTAAGTTTTTAGAGTAATATATATTTTTTGTGGGGGAAATGAATATTGCCTTCTTTCATTCTCTTTACTGTCTTTGAGGTTTTTATAAATTAAACAGGGGTGTAGCCAGAAAAAATTTTGTAAGGGGCTGCAGTGTAAAATTTTTTGCGACTTTTTTGTCACTGCTTTCTGCGCAGCAATTTTTTTGTTAAAAATTCTTACTAAAAAGCAAAAAACCATTGATACAGACTAAAAATTTTTTTAGAATGCTTTTTTTTAAGCTGAAAATGATCAGAAATTTACAATTTTTGGTGAAAAATCTGCCAAAATTTGGGCCATTTTTGGTGAAAAATACCTATTTTAGTGAAAAATTGAAAATTTTGATGAAAAATTACAATGGGGAACCATTATGATTTTTTTTTAAATTTTCAAAAATAGTGGGGCAAAATTATAGGGGGGATCAAGAGGAAAATTTTTTCAATTTTTTACCAAAATTTTCCATTTTTTTACCAAAAATGTCTACTGGTTTTTAATGTTAGGTGAGGAAAAAGCCGCAGCGATTATTAAAACTCTTCAAACTCACTTTGAATATGTGGATGAATATCGCGATCGAGAAAAAGTTATTGGTGCTTTTCCAAGCTTCCTCAAGTTATTGGCTGAGTTTGAAAATTACAATAAGATTTATACCGGACGAGACGACTCTTCAATGGTTCATCATATTTTTAACACTTTTTATGAATTTCTGAAGGATCAAGGCGATTATTGCGCTGATGAAATTCTTTATCAACAAGTACATGAACAAGATTGGGTAAGCACTAGTGATGCTCAATGTTACTAATAGTGAAAATCCACTTTATGTGGCTTGCAGGCACGTAGCAAGAATTTCATTTTGGAGGGGGTAATTTTACATAAGGAAGTCCCTTATGTTTTTTTCTTCAATTTTTTGGCTAAAATTTCGGTCCTCCCTTTATTTTGTTTTTTGACGAAATTTTTTTGAAAAATGCTTGTTTTTAAGCTCAATGACGAATTTTAGCGAAAATCAAATGACGATTTTTGGCGAAAAATGATGAATTTTGAAGACAAAAAATTAAAATTTTGGACATATTCGGTGAAAAAATGGGAAATTTAGGACATTGTTTGTGAAAATCATAATGGATCTTTATGATTTTGGAACATTTTAAGCAAAAACATGAGGGAGAGACAATTAGGAAAATTGTTTCGATTTTGGGAGGAGGCAATCGCCCCCAAATTTTTCATTTTTGACGATTTTCGTTTTTATGAAATTTTCAATTTTAACGATTTTTGTTTTTGATGAATTTTTCGATTTTTGTCGAATTTTCTCGCTATCGTTGATGCTTTTGTATTCGTATTTGGACTATATTTGTACTTGGAAAAAAACCCAACTGTATTTGTACGAATACAATACGTTCCAAAGACAAATATAAATTCATTAAAATCAATTTTTGATCCCCTTGATGATTTTTTCCGGGAAAATGATGTGTGTTGTTTTAGAAAAATTCCCTTCGAATCGTCAGTAATTTCAAAGCTTCTACATACTTGGATAGAATCGAATATATTTTCCAGTTGAAAAATTTGCAATGCGAAGACAGTGAAGACATTTTAAATGAAGTAGTGGAGGTTATTCATGTAAGATTTTTTGTGCTATTTTGCCATTTTCTAAATCAAAATTTTAATGTATTATATCAAATAATGCAAATTTTTAATTTGAACAATTTTTTGCCCTTTTTAGAGGCTTCTGAATGCGTCCGAATATGAGAGAGCCATTCATTGGATCGCTCATTTCAAGTTACAAGAAATATTCATTGATCGCCTTCCAGAAGTAATTCAGAAATTTTGTACTAGTTTTTTTCTCTAAAGTATGCATTTTATAGCTCGCTTTTTATTGCTTCCAGATCAGCAATCGTCCACTAATCGAGCGCTACTTACTTGATCGATACGAACTTCAAGAAAGATTAATGACCTACATGGATAATCTCATCGATTTCTCCGAATTCCATGGCGCCCATTATAAGAGTTTATCACCTAAAACGTTCACACCTTTCGAATGGAAATATTTGACTACTGATATTGAGAATACTATTAGAGCCAGAAATGATAAAATTATGAAGTTGACATTTCGTTATGCAAGGTAGCAGTTAGAGTATTATAGTCCATTTCAGCTCCAACTATAAAAAAGATGCGTCTCTTAACTTGATTTTTTAGGAAATGGGACATCAAAGAAGAAAATATTCCTTATTCTATGTTGGCACGAGCGTTTAAGTTTATTGTCTACAAACATTACGATTTTTTAAATGGCCATATTTCAGAACAGAGTTATGATGATACCGTTATTGTAGGCTTTTTTTCATATTTTGCTAATAAATTTTTTATTTTAGCACATGACCGAGGAGAAAGAAGAAGTCCAGGGATTTCTACTAGAATACTTATCTGGCGGCGGTTATTACATGAAAGCTCTATTTTTGGCGCTTCTCCTCAACATTCCTGATGCAATATGGCCGAGTTCATTGAAGTCCTTCGAATATTCCCATCCAGTTGATGTATTGAAAGTGAAAGAAGATGTGCAGATGAAGCGCCAAACTATTGAAGACCAACGACGCCAACATTACGAACAGTGCTATTTGTTTGAGAATAACACATACCCGATTTATATGATAGACACAAAGGATTTATTGAATGCAGTTATTGAAGATGTTTTTGACTTGGAAATTGTTGGTATTGATGTCGAATGGCGTCCTAGCGGATTGTCGATTCGTGAAATGTAAGTAGAATAAAAAATATACGTTGATAATTCGTTTGTCGCTGAGTGCGAATTTTAGGCATATTCCACAGAGGAGGTATTCTAAATAAGTAAATAAGTACCTAAAAAGCTTTGCATTTTTAGAGCCGCTTTATTACAAATTGCCACCACTTCGACTGTCTACCTTATTGATATTGTTAAATTAGAAAAAATTTTGACTCAAGAAGATTGGGAGAATTTCTTCATGAAGGTCTTTTGCCACAGAGATTTGAAAAAGATTGGTATGTTTGAAATTGAGATGACAGTTTTATTTTGAATAGCTATTTTTTTAGGCTTTGCTTTTCATAATGATCTTCGTGTTTTAATCCATACTTTTCCATGGCTAAAGAAACATGTTGATCAGATTGCTGCTTCATCTATTTGTCTTCAAAGTATTATTAGTCAAGTAAGACATTACATGTTGAATTTAGTAGGATTTGATGTTATATTTTGTAGTAAAGAATATTTTTTAGGTCGTTTTAAATCATGCTGCTTTTAAATCTGTATTTCCTGGTATGAGAGTAGCTATGTGAAAAATTTTTTATTTCATTTTTTAGGTTACGATCGTCCACCGCAATTAAACTTGGCTGAATTGTCCAGGAATATCTTGGACATAAGATTGGATAAGTCTGAACAACAGGGTAACTGGGCTCAACGTCCGCTTCGTGTGGAACAGAAAAAATATGCAGCTATGGATGCCCACTGTTTGATTAAGCTATATAAAGAGATTTGCAAACGGCTTGAAATGTAAGTATAGCCATTTTTATGTTGTTCAACAATGTGGTAATACAGTCAAACCTCGATATAACGGCACCCCATGTGTTACCACGGAAGACAAAAATTACGAAAATTTTTCCATAAAATATTTTTTTTTTGAAAATTTTTTTTGGCAGTTTGCTAACATTTGCCTTCTGCAAAATAGCCTTAAAAATTTTGATTTGTTAAAATTTTTTTGGTGCATTCCGAAAAATTGCGTTCCGGCCAAGTGGTCGATTCCAGAATCTAACACTACGCAAAACCATGCTATTTGCCGTACTATTTAAATAGCAAGCATCCTAAGAGATATCTTTATCTTTCTGCGATTTGATACGGGAAAATTTACAAACCTTCTTGTTTATTATTGTAAAAATGCATTTTGTTTAGGGGAATCAAAGATTTGGAGATAATTAATGGCATCTTTTATGCATCTCGTATTACTTACACTGAGAAAAAGCACATTCCACCACCACTTCCACGACCCAAGGGAGAAAAACGCGAAAAGCAACCAATTACGGACCAAGAATTAGATGGCATCGTAAAGGTAACTAACTATGTGGGTTAAAAATATTTTAGTTTTTTAAAAATGGATTGGTATTGAGTGGGTAGATGTTAAAGTATAATTCCACATTCCAAGCCCTTTGGTGTGTTTCATACATTTTTGGGTATTTCACTGTGGATAGATGAAAAGGATGTTGAAAATTGTGGGTTATGCTTTTGTCATACTCACATTGATCAAACATCCAACAATATTTTATCTTCCATCACGTTGATACGAAAGCACCTTTCATTTTTTTCCTTAAATGATTTTTGTGTGGTGAAAGTGATGTTCTAAAAAGTTATTCGCCTTGATCTCAGGAATCGAACGAGCTATCGTACGTTTGAAACTTCCACTGGAATTTTGAACTTCCATTCCTAAAAAATGCTAGGAACAGTGCAAAATTATCAAATTTACTATTCTATACTATTTTTTATATGAAAGTTGGAAACAAATGATAAAATTGGAAGATTTAAAAAATTTTCCTGGTTCCCTAGACCCCTAAAATCTGAAATATCGGGTTTTTCCAGTACAACCACTTCCTGAACTTTTCATTGAAAAATTTTTTCCAAATGATCAACATTTTGCAGAAAATCCGAGACGAGCTCTCCTATGATAGCGATGCTAGACGTGTACAAGATGTTCAACTGATCGTCGACAACATGATCAATCATATTGGAAAAGAACTCAGAAATTGTGGTATCCATACAACTTTGGTTTCGAATCGAGCCCAACTTATAGAACATGCTAACAGGAAGAAGAAAACTGAGATTTTGACCATGGGCAAAGCTTATGACCAGGTTAGTATATGGGCTTAATTTTTAATCTCATCAATCCGAGTTTTTTTAGTTACGACCAATGTTTCCGGGAAGAGTTCATAGTCTCCCAGTGAATCTAAGCGCCAATCAATCCAAGGCACAGCAGATTGAATTTGTTTTGAGAGAACTGAAAATTAAGGTTTATGAAGAGGATTATTTTACTCGATGTATGGTAAGCGTTGAAAATTGTTTTGCTTTCACAAATTACCTTTAAACTTGGATTTTATTAAGCAAAAATCAGCATTTTGGGAGCTATTGTGAATCAGGGTCACCCCAGGGCCAAAAGTCGAAAAAAAATTTTCTAAAATTTTAAATGACTTATTTAGGGGTAATTTTATACGAAAAATCGATTGCGCGTAATCGATTTTTTGCATAAAATTACCCCCAAATATGTCATTTTTTAAAAATTTTAGAAAAAAAAGATTTTTTCGATTTTTTGACCCTGGTGGGGGTGATCCCCCTGATCCATAATAGCTCCAAACTTTTCTTAATCCGATTGTTTAGAAATGCAACGCTACCCAGTTTGTCAATGTACCTGGTCCAATTATCAAGTACATGTTCATGCGATACATAATGACGAAAGACTTGGATTTTATGCCAAAATATACAACCGTGGACGCGAAAGAAGCTAGAAAGGCATTACAGCACATCAGCGCGGCTGATTATGGTGGTCTAAAATGTGAGGTGAAATTTTTCAAAGATGAAGAAATGACTTTGATCACGGCAGTGTGTGAACATGGAAACATCGATATATCGTAAGTTGTTTGAATTTTGGTAGTGTTCTAGATCCTTATTATTACAGGGTGATAAAAAACCTTACTTTTGCATTTTTCGGCGAAAAATGTTTAAAAATTGTATGAAATACCCCTTATAGGTGATTTTTGAAAAAAATTTTCACCAAAAAACGCAAATGTATGGGTTTTTTTGGCTCACTCTGTATATTTGGTTTTTGCGAATTTCGGTAAGCGTGGCTTTGTCTAATCTTATGGCTCGAGGACATTTTTTCGATGCGCGCAATCGATTTCTCGCATGAAAATATCTCTAATGAGTCATTTTGGAAGAAAAAATTTCGCCAAAGATGGCCAAATGGCGGTTTTTTTTTTGGAACACCTCGTAATAAAAGGCTTTGATCAAAATTCCACATTCCAAGCCCTTGAATGTCTTTCATAC